>JAMQGT020008633.1:0-15681 GCA_024447675.2 Pterophyllum scalare
GCACCCTTGTAGCTTTCTTCAGACATTGTAATCAGTTTGTAAAAAGTGTTCTGAAACAGAGTAACAATCACTTCCTTTTTTGGTTTTTAGCCTTAATTCACAGGATAATGAGGAAAAAGGAAAGTGGGGAGCGAGTGGGAGAACAACATGCAGGAAATGACCTGGGGCGTGCTCGAACTCAGGCCTCTGCAAAAGCCTTTCCACATATGGGTTGCCTGCTCCTCCAAGTAAGCTATATCGGAGTGCCAGAAATACCTTTTTTAGGAGGTGATTGCTGGCTATGATCAATCCAGACATCTACCTTTATGCTGCCAGCTAAATGCCATTCAGTTATAATGTGACTCCCTAAGAGTGGCAGCCGTTGCCAGAGCACTACTTAAACTGGCTGGCAGATTAGTCTGTAGTGGAGAATCTCAACTTGAAACACAAATTGATCCAGTGTAAGAAAAAGAAACTTAATTAAGCCTGATAACACATTCAGCTGATGAGCTCATGTCAGTGGACTGTGACACTTCTGACTTTGATAAAGGTTACTGCCAACAGAAAGCTACAAAGAGGCCACAGTTAATCCTGCCTTTGTATCTGTTCTCATACCGGGGTTTCCCATCGTTTCTCTTTAAAAAAAAAAAAAATCTTTTGTATTATCATTCTCCTGTGCTTTTATAAAGGCCAGGGGGTTTTGATACATTCCTATTCAACTTAGCTAAGACAATACCCCAGATAGCTTACCGTTCCCTGGATTCCAGGGCTGCCTTCTGAATAAAGGAAGCATTTTTCCATCTCCCTCTCTTGCTCTCTTTCTTTCCCCCGTGCGGTTGTGTAAAACAGCTTACGATGGGCTTTAGGGAATTTCTTTGATGCCATAGGAGTTGTTGGACCCAAAGGCTATACCTTCAAAGCTGGTTTAAATAACACGCTAATCGGCAGAAATCTGTTCACAAGATTATTATGCAGAGAGTGAAGCGTGCTCTCTCGCAGACAAAGCCCGAGACGAGCACACGTGGTGTGACGTGTAAACACAAACAGAGACACAATGGCTGTGGCAATATCCTTCTTTGAAAGCGAACAGAACAGATCTCATTATCAGCTTGAGCCTAAAATTGGAACAAGGTGCCTTGAAAGGTTTGAGATTTGCTTTAAAAGCAAGAAAACCAGCTCACTCTGACACTGAGAACACATCACCAGGTGTCTGAATTACAGTACACCTGCACACACACACGCACACACATACACACAACCGTTATGTCACATGTAATGCAAAGTGAGGGCTAAGTAATTAGCTGCTGTAGTGATTACAAATGTTTAGAAGGGCCCCCTTGTCCTCATTTAACTACCCTGCATGGCATGAGGGATTGCAGGAGCCGACTGGCTAGAAAAAAAAAAAAAAGCCCAGCAAACAGAGAGATAAGGCCCAGTAAACATGTCACCAGCACATAATTAACCAGACTACCACAGTGTGCTATAAAATCTCACTCGAGTTTTGCAGGCATCGTTTCATCCCCCCCTCTCCAAACGAGCCCAGAATCTCCTTAATACCCAGATGAATTGTGTGCCAGATACAATAAAACCCATTTTATTAATTCTCCTTACGCTCGCTTCCTTTTAAGCCAGTAGACCTATATTTTTAGGTTGCCATGGCAGCAGGAACTTGGGGGGAAAAAAAAATGATTCAATGTGTTCAGAAAAGAGAGCGATGCATCATGGCATTATTTTTGCCCCGCTAGCTCCAATTATTTAATTTTTACACGGCTCTCAACGTAAGCTGCGAAAATTTCAACAATGGATGCATCCAGTTTGGAATTACCCCACCAGGGACGACTGTAATGACAGAACTTCTATTATCTGCTGCTCGCTTGGTATTTATACACTGAATAATGAGCGCTGATCCCTGATCTGCAGCACTAGTGGTTAATTCTTGCTAATAACTGACACGAATATAAACACAATCATTAGAGATAATTGTCAGTTTACAGCTGGCTGCCATCAGCTATAAGCAGCCCTGCCAGATTTCACCTCCTGCAAGACAGAAAGCATTACTCCAGTGACCTTCACACTTGATCCGCCGCCTCAAAAGCTCTGCTGTCAGTGTGAGGGATCAATAGCTGTGTGGTGAACTTCGTGTGCCCGTGCAACATGCAAGAACTGCCGGGGCTCTTTAGACACGTGAGAGAAAATACTAAAAAAAATAATAAAAAAATCTTATAATTGGCAATGCAGCATCTTCCAGATGAGCTAATAATCTGTTTCCAAGCAGCTTGAGAAGATAATTCTATCCAAGCTGGTTTACTCAAACAAACAAAGACTGCCAAATTAAATGTAATTTGCTTGCTGGCATTCAATTTTCTATCCATCCATGCATCTCTTAAAAAAAAAAAAAAAAGATGTAAACATAAAGTGTGTTTGCGTATACTCACGGATATTTTCGGTGTTCTCTTGCACGATGTCCGTCTTGAGCAGGTTATCAGCCAGGACGAAGGCCCCCTGCTCGACTGTGTCCAGCAGCATGGTGGCTGCCCTCAGCTGCTCGCCTGTGCTCAGCTCCCTCCAAGCTGCCTGGGCCTGCGGCTGTAGCAAATTGTTGACCGTCTCCACCATGGCCTAGGGAGTTCAAATCATTGATTTAGTGAGAGGAAACTAAGCCGGCCTGGGACTGCAGCTGTTTGACGTGGCGATGTGGTAAATTGTTTGAGTGAAGGCAGATCAAAGGGAGTGGAGCGCTGAGAAACAAATCGCACAATCCTGTGGGACTGTGCAAGGAAGAAGCATGAAGACATTTTTTTCCTCCACATCTATTTTTCATTTTAGCTCAAATTTCATAATAATTTTTATATTGAGCAATTTCATGACTATATTTCCCATTCATTTAAAAGTTATGCTTTTAAACATGGATCATGGACTAGCACCAGCAACACCTGAATCTGTAATGACACTGGATGTTGCTCTCTTGTGTTTGCTGCTGTTTTCTTTTATCTACAGGAGAAAAAAATAATCATGTAAATGAATCAGAGTCGATGCTTACAAGTCTAGAGGCCAATTCCTACATGACTTGAGGAATGGGTCTTTAATTGACGTGATAAATGTTCTTCCATTGCAGACAATCCCAATGCACAAATGCACTACAAAATAAAAATAACACAACACTTTTCAATGGATGCAAAAGATCTTTGCTAGTAGCAACTATCTGCAGCCACTCAGCTCAGATCTTCTCTGCATATTAATGGCATCGAACGACTAATATGCCTTCTTTAATCTCACCACAACAATGCCGAAGCGGGTAAGCAAGGAGGAAACAAGAACATCCTCCAGACAAGATGAAAAATTAAGAGCCATTAAAGATTTAAAAATGCCAATGGCGAGATTTATGAATGGAATATTAATTGGTCAAGCAAAGCAATTCATTCCTGGTACCACTGCTCCAAAAGAGCTAAAAGAGCCTGACCGCCGCTGGAAAGAAAGCTATTTCTAAGCCATTACAGTACAGTGGGTGGCTAATAATGCTAGTAATAGTTGCATTTCCACGCTTCACCAGGAAAATCATGGATTTAATATAGTTTAAGAAAAAAAAAAAGGTCGAATTTGGGTACCCTCTTTTCCACTTCTTCAAAAGCAATTGCGACAGTTTGTACAATTGTGACATCCCGAAGATGGAAGTAAAGGTGCACGTGAAACCATGTAATGCCACACCACCGAACGCCCTCTGTGAACCAAGCTGCTATCGTCTTTTTGATCAATGGATTATGAAAGGGAATAAGAGCTTTAGTATGACTGTGCAACAGCATGAGGATAAAGCTAAAGGCGATAAGAGGAGCCATGTGCTCGAGTGTATTAAAAGCATTCCTCATAAAAAAAAAAAAAAGGGTTTACACTCACGTGGGATAAATCTAATAGCTCTCCACCTTTGGATCTCTTATAATTTTAACTTTATGTTTGTCTCAAACCACAGTGATAGCAAGAGGAGTCAGGAGAGGACTGATTGGGAATTTCAAATAGCACCAGCTGGCTGTTCCCTATTCAAAACATACCCTGTACACATTAATCCACCCACACACAGTCACAAACACACACACACACACACACACACACACTGCAAGAGTCTGACGCAAGAGAGAGCACACACCTCTGCACCTGTTAGTATACAGGAACATACACAGTCAGTCACATGCACCAACGCCAAGCTGTGTGGAGCAAAACAGCCACGCACACACACACACACACACGCACAAGCGCTGCACCAACTTTGATGTAATTATTCATTATCTGCAGCCAATCTCCAATCACACCTTCTGACATTCAGCTAGAGGCAAAGGTTGATTCACTCTCAATTAAGGAGCTCTCTTTCTTCAGGCACTGACATGTCCCCCCCCCTTTTGTTCCCTCCTGCAAGATTTTCTTTCGGCACTTCTTAAAACACTGAAATAATGGTTCTTCGGGGGAACAATTGATGGACTTACAGACGAGGCTGTCTCGTCTTTTTGTTGTTTTTTCCACATGCACAATAGACGCAAAAGGAGACCAAGGTGGAAGAACAACAGCCGATCATCCTGAGGCTGGAGGGATGGGTCAGAAACATGATGGGGGGGGGGTACCGGATAATTGGTAAACAAGAGTGAATAAATAACAGAGCACAGAGGGCGCATCCAAAATTAATATTGGAATAAAAATCAGTTTTCATACTGGTCCTTCAGGCATTTATTAGATCAGCTAAAGAAAAGCAATAAAGCTGACATTGATGCACGTGCCACCATTTGGATGCAACAGATTACCAAACCACTGTGACACAAATTACTCATTATCGTTATTAATATGTATAGCGCATGCAAATTTTTACCTCATTTAAACTAGAGAATGATATTATGACACAAAGACTATAGAATATTGTCACTGTGTTGGAAGGCAGGTGATTGACAGCGTATGCTTTCCCTGATAAGACCTGAAATTGAGCATGCAGTTCCAATATGCCATTACATTGTAATGCAAAAAATGCATTCTTTAGTGTTTAGAATAACCCAAAGGAAGCCTGGTTTCTGTTGCTGCAGCCTGAATAAACTACAGCGCGAATTGTGTTAAAGAAAAATCCAAAGTAAAGTTTCTTCTTCTGCACTGACATTTCTATTATCATAATACATTTTTTTTTCATGTATGCTCATTTCAGGGATGCATTTTGTAAAATAACTTATGACAATTTAGACGGGTAAAATAATGTCAGATAGAGGTCAAACTGAAGGAAAAATAATCGGGAAAAATAGGGGGTGTCTGTTGAGTCTTTGTGTAGTATCACCCTGTGTTTCTGAGTAATTTGTCTACCTATTCATATACTATAGCTATGACTGAGGACTTTGATGGCTTTATACAATCTACAATTTACAGGTTGAATATGTTACCAGAACATCAAATATTCAGGCAAATCGTATTTGGAAACACTTTTATAATTTTTCATGTAGGTACAGACATGTGACTGTGTGCACTCCTGTGATAAACTAAGCAAAACCTTGCAGCCAGGTGATACTAGTCAAATGCTCTTGATTAACTGATCATCAGCAACTTTGAACACCTTTTTGAACAATTTTTTGGCAGTTTGCAGGTCCGGAGCATTCAGGTGTGCGTTACCACAATGCCACAATTTTCCCAGGAGTGGACGTCTCAACAAATTCACCCCAAGGTCAGACTGTGCGATGCTCAGAGAAACAAAAAAGCCCAAGAGCTCTCTATCAGACTCTACAGGCCTCAGTCAGCATGTTAAATGTTAAAGTTCATGACAGTACAATTAGCATCCAGAAGAAAGCCTCTTCTCTCTCAAAAGAACATGACAGCACGGCTTAGGTTTGCAAAGTTGCATCTGAACAAACCACAAGACTTCTGGAACAAGGTCATTTGAAGGAATGAGACCAAAGTGGGGATGTTTGGCCATAAAGCACAGCACCATGTTAGGAGAAAACCAACTGTCAAGAAAGGTGATTTAGGGTTTTGATGATTTGGGCTTGTTTTGCAGCCACAGGACCCGGGTACCTTGCAGTCACTGAGTCGAGCATGAAATCCTCTGTACACCAAAGTATTCAAGAGTCAAATGTGAGGCCATCTGTCTGACAGCTAAAGCTTGACTGAAATCGGGTCATGCAACAGGACAATGATCCCAAGCACAGCAGTAAATCTACAAGAGAATGGCTGAGAAAGAAAATAATCAGTGTGCTGCAATGTACCAAAGTCCAAACCTCAACCTGATTGAAATGCTACGGAGGGACCGCAAAAAGAGCTGTGCATAAATTAATGCCCAGAAACCTCAATGAACTGAAACGTTGTGAAGAAGAGTGAGACAAAAATCCTGAGAAACTGATAAAGTCTTACAGAAAACTTCACATTATTACTGCTAAAGGTGCTTCCATAAGCTACTGAATGATGGGGTGTACTTAGTTTGTCTATGTAGTTCTATGACAAACTTTCTTTTCACATGACTGGCCTCTTCCCAATGGATCTAGCTGTCACACTATCAATTTCCTCTGAGATCTTTTACCCATAGGCAAATCTCTATTCTACAATATGTCAACATAGATTTACTAAAAAATTAATAAAATGTCTAGTGGAACAGGCAGCTGGTGTCAGAGGTGTATATTGAAAAATAAATAAGTAAATGCTAACAATACAATAATAATAATAAATTGCAGTTTAAGAACTGTATTTTTGTGCATGCTGTCAAGTCATCTTTTCCTTTTTCTGTTAAGAACCTGACCATTTGCTCATGTTGAAAGTTACCATGTTGGCTCATGTTTGAACTCCTAAATGAAATCCACCCACGTGTTAAAGCATGCTTAAACCCAAAAATTAATGGAAAACACAGAAAAAACATCTATTTAAAATTCAGTAGAACTCAAAGGTTAATGGCTGTGCTTAGTTCAATTCAAGCACAAATAAACACAAACCAAAATCTTTTCATTCAAGTGGTGAACCTCAGGAAACCTGAACTATACTAGCCCTGCCAACACCGTGAGGCTACCTGACAATAAAAATATCCAACCATTCTCAGTAGCTAACATGGTGCAGCTAAGTCCAAAGACACACTTGTTTAATTGGTGATATCCGTATCCATCCATCCATGCATCCATACAGTGCTACGGTACGGGGCTGCCAGTGGAACTGAGCCACTAGTGTTTATTGATGATGTGACTGCTGATGGAAGCAGCAGGATAAATTGTGACGTGTCCAGGGCTGTACTCTCTACTCAGATGCCACCAAATGCTGCATAAATAATCGACAGCGCTTCACAGTGCAAACAGATAATGACCAGAAGCAACCCACCTGATGCCAACCCGACAGATGCTTTTCAGTTACTGAAGACAAAACTGAAGGTAGAGAGACTCACAAACAAGCAGCAATTTAAGGTGTCTACAGTAAAGGCCTAGCAGAGCATCTTATACATGGCATATGCATGTGTCCATGGGCACATCTGGACCTCAGGCAGTCACTGGTTACTAAGAATTTTTATCCAAATATTAAAAACCTTCTTATATAATTATGTCAGTTGGTTCAATTGCCTTTGAGCCTGTAAAAATGGGAGAATATCAATAAAAATAGCCGCAGTTCCTAAACAGTCAATGCAATACTTTTGTTAAAGACTTTGAATTAAAGCTGAAAGTCTGTATTTCAGCGTGGGAGGTGCAACAATGTCCTGGGTTTAAATCTACCATCTGGCCGGGGCCTTTTCATGTGGAGTTTGGATGTTCTCCCTGTATTTGCATGGGTTTGCTCTGGGTACTCCAGTTTCCACCCACAGTCCAAAGACATGCAGTGAGTGGGGTTAGGTTAATTGGTGATTCTAAATTGGCCGTAGGTGTGAGTGTGAATGGTTGCCTGTCTTTTTATGTTAGCCCTTTGACCAGCTGGCGACCTGTCCAGGGTGGATGGATGGATGGCGTCTGCACTTCAGTTATAATTCTTTCTGTAAGATCTTGTATACAGAGGCAAAACAAAATAAAATGTCCATTATCCAAAATTATAAGGACTATACACCCCATATACGCATACATACGTATGATTATAATATGATAAGTCTCATACTTTTCCTGAACAGAAGGGGGGCTGTTTTGTACAACACTGGGCTCATTCTACACAATTCTGTGCAATCAGTATGAGTACAGCACATTTACAGTTACAGAAAGGAGGGTTGCAGACGGTTGAGGGTGGGAGCCGGAATTCCACTGCCATCACCGTACTCTGTGCAGTTAAGTCACACGGTGCATGTGTGGCTACAGCTTGGTGCTATTTTACTGCTATTAGCACACTGCCACTCCATCTGTCAAATGTAGCATATCACTCAGACTTTTTTTTTTTTTTGCTAGCTTATTTTTCTCTATAGTGAAAATATGTGAGCCAGCAGTTAAAAACTATATTTCAGCTTCCAACGCATGAGGAAATGCTAATCGTTAGCTGGACTCACTGCTGGAATGTTCCACTTGGAACAAGCATGATGAAAAGCTGCAGTGCAGGGGCCATTTATACCAATGCGGAAGGAAGGAAGAAAGGGAGAGGTGGACATTAGCGCGAGCTTGGCAAGAGCCCAAGCGAACCCGTGGTGTATGTGCCTCTATCTGTGCGCTGATTGATGAAATGAACTCTAGGTCTGGGAAATTGATTCTGGCTGTGGCTGATCTCCCTCTTTCCTTTCTGACTGGCTAGCCTGGTTGGCTCCCCGTGTGCACTCAGCTCTCATCCCCTCATTTCTCCTCGCTCCTCCCTTCCTGTTCACCAGTTGGTTCCTATCACTTGTTTTCTCTCACTGACATTGAGTGCTGATCTCAAAATGGTAGGGGAAAACAGCATAAACAAGGTGGGATGCCTTGTTCGCTCTGTCATCGTCTATCTGATTTGCTGTCTCTTGGCTCAGATGAAGTTGTAGCATCATTTTTGCCCGTTTTATATTAGCTGCTAGCCATACCATTGCTCTTCTTTGAGCATCTCTGAAACCTTCTGCTTTAATATTTTATGCAGCCTCCTTCAGTAAGCGGGTGGCTGTTTCTGTGAAGGTGAGGTTTCTTCTCACTACTGTTTAGATATTGACCCCCTATTAACTGCAACAGCTGAGGAAAACAGCCCTTTACTTAAAATCAACTTATATTAAGAGATGCAAAATTGATGATGATAATTGAGAACAAGTCATGTTTTTTTTGTTTTTTTTGCATTTGGCTGCACTTCATAAAAGAGGATTGCTATTCCATCTGCAGTAACTTATGTTTGGTGGTATGGCTGTGCTCTGGGAACACGCCCTAATGCCCATGTGCATACATGGAAAGCCTAATGCAGGGAGAGAACTGCTGTACCAGAACTGTAGGCTGAGCTAGACTCTGCAGTTCGCCTGAAATAACACTTTCTTCAATTAAGTTACTGAAAATAAAAATTCAGCCTTGCAGAGATTGCTTACAAAAGCCTTCTCCTGAATGATATAGTGAAACTTTATTTAATTTGGATGAACCTGGAATAGGTGACACAATGGTCAGCATGTTGCTGTGCCTTTAATTGAAAACAAGATACAGAAAACTGTATTTTAGACTAGACTGGTGAACACCCCATGGCTACCTGTATTAATATAAAGTGTGTTTTATTAACACTGAGAAAGTTTATTTTTAAGCAGTCTTCATTCACTTTTTCATTTTTATTTTTATGCCTTAAAATTTATACCAGCTTTAATACAGAATACCAGGATTTCTTTCCATTTACACGTGTGTATGGATAACCCAGATCTCACCCCAAAAACAAACACACACACACACAAACACACACATAAATAACCACAGGACTTTCTCAATGATTAGACTACACTGATCAGCAGAATTGTCTTCACTGTGAGGAGAAACCACTCATTATTCAGACAGGAAGCCGTAGTGCGGGCCAGCTGAGGAGGAGAGTTTATGAGGAAGTAGCGATCTTCATCTTTCAACAAACTGACAACCAGGGAAATTTTATCGTCTCGTTACATTCACGGACAAGGATCCTCCCTGCGTTTTGCCTGCTCTAAGGTCATCCTGCATTGTGACACCCCCACCTCCCCCGGTCATCTTTTTATACAACAGTGTCATTTTAACTAGAGTCACAGCACAACATCCTCCCTGCATCTCACAAATTCCCGCTTTTTTTGGGGGGGGGTATTTCCGAAGCAGGGCTAGCCCTATGTTAATTTACTGTACCTCCTACAACTCCTGCCCGCTTTAAAACTAAATAAATGACAAAGGAAGAAACCTTTCAAAGCAGCTGTTTGACGTTAGGACAACACGGACGGATGTAATCACAGTAATTGGACGACCATAACGTCGCGTCCCTGCCTCCAAACAAGCTGCCATTAGTAATGACCAAAACGGCAAGGGAAGCAGGGCGTCGTTTTTTTATCCTGTTTATGCAGAATCAAAGGGCACAGCAGAGAAACATCCCTGCAGGGGGAAACGCAGAACATAGCGCGCTGATCATTTTGTGCTTTGTAGCTTTATCAAGGCCAAATTCTGTTCAGTGGGATTAAATTGGCTATGACATGTAGCAGATACGACTCTCCATAAACAAGCAAGAAATATACAGAAGTAGTCATAATTAATCATTGTTGTATCCGCACAAGCTTAGCTGAGGCAGGGAAATTGCCACAGGTTGAATTGTTCATGAATATTCAAGTGAAACAGCAAATATAGCTCAGCGCTGAATCTCTCCAATGATCTGAAGAAGATAAAGACCTCACGATGAGATGAATTTAAGTGTCATTTACTTGTTTACCACTTAAACATGATGGAAGCACTTAATTAAGGAAATAATCACTCCTTATCTGATTTAGACATCAGCCACAAGCCCTGCACTTTATTCTGGACTCTGCACCTCCTTCGACTCAACAACACCTGCACTCCCACAGTCGGCCTTTTCCCACAGCGCCATCACAGTCTGTTTTCAGCACCACGCGCCGTATCCAAGCACAGGGACGGCAGAGGCAGGTGCAGCTCTCGTTTGCTTTGTATTCCTCTGCTAATCCCACTCATGTCAACCACCAGGGTCCTGTTGGAGAAAACATTGCCCAATTTCCCTAATCAGTGAAAGTCTCTCAAAGGCTGGCAGCGCGTGCAGTCAATGCCTGTGTTTACCTAAGGCCACAGATGTTGCTCCATTATTCCACTTCGTCAAGTGAAAGAGCCTCACTGTTGTGTGAATTTGTCAACCTAGCACAGGAATGGAGCAGAGGAGGAAGGTGCACAGCTGAACTCTCTGTACAGTCGTATACAGAGAATAGATCCTCAAAGTATACACTATGCATTGAAATCAAGGGCCCACAGAGCTAAATCATGGAGAGTATATAATGATGTGTATATTTTAAAGATTCTTGAGGCATGCTTGTGTCTATGCTGAAAGAGCCATTGCACCATTGGAAGAGTTGTCGGTTTTTAGTGCCACAGTTGGATTGTTGTGAAATTTGGTACAACGGACAGTATAAAACATGATGCCTAAAAACCTGCATTCTATCGGAAGGCCTCCAGATGGCGATAGCCGTGGTTGCAAGCATACTTTTGGTCCTATAGAAGTTTGTGGGAAAATATCTTTCTTTCTTGACCTCTGTAAACACTCATGTAGGGTTGAACGGAGGGGGAAAAAAAAGTCTGTTTACTAAATCTTGGTCATGTTATGTTTCAAAATAGCATGCTCATGCTGAAATTGCACACTCATTGGCTTACGAGTTGTCAATCACAAGTCATTAGCCACTGAGCGTGCGGGTTCACAGTCAGACCCAGCCTTCTTTCAAACATCCAAACAGGCGGCTGGCTTTTTTAGGCAAGAGGTTAGGGCAGGGCGCCAGCACGCTCACCATAACGCAAACCATACCACAAGCTGCATTTTATTGTGATGTAGGAATACATCTGCAATAATTCATTTTTCCTGATTTTAAGAGATAATAGCGGTCTATGGCACTCTATCAATCAAGATGGAGGGTTCTCAAAGTGAGGCCCGTGGCCCATTGGTGATCTGCTTGAATCCAACAAGGTAAGAATGGACTGCTGTACATTTCACTTATCCACAGTTCTCATTGTACCATGATATACAAGTTGAAGGGAAAATTTCTTTCCTGGTCTACCCATCACAGCACACTAAACCGTCCTTTCAGTATCAACAAATGTAACAGCCACCTAACATAAAGAGAAAAATGCCAATTGCAAACCTATAGCACCATCCCCTGAAGAGAAACATTACAAATACCAACTCAAAGCCTTTGATGTCTGTATTTCTTTTCAATTATACATATGTTGGCTCTCTAAATTGGCATTTAGACATCAAAATTTTGAGAGCCTCTGATCTTTGGCTACACAAATAACCGGCAATAGTTGCTTGCATTTCTACTCCTTCTCTAGCAACTGTTGACAAGTAAAACAACATCACCTGACTTGTGCTGAAAGCATCTTTCACTCAGAAACCCATTTAAACATATGAGCACACTGAAGCATATAAAACCATAAATAACAAAATGCCTTCTGACATGCCTCAGAGGAATCCATGCGAAATACATGTTGCTTAACATGAGCGCTACTGAGCCCACATATACAAACAACATCTGGCTGCACTGTGCAGCTTAATTGAAACCATCTGCATGAAGACAGGGATGTCAACTTTTCTTGTCAAGGTAGAAATTATTCTGATGATGGCTAAAAAAGTCACCTCGGGGATATCAAATCCCACTCAGTAGCCTGAGAAACAGCTGAGAGAAGCAAGAGAACCCCCCACCACCCCAACCCCCGCAATTTGGGACAAATATGTATTATGCATCACGGAGAATCATAACATGTCACAACTTTGGCTGACTTAGTAGGTAGAAGAGTAGTTAGAAGTTGACTTGTTGGTATAATGAGGTCACTTCTTTTGGCTCTTAAGCATTTGCTGAGAAATGCATGCATGTGTTACATGCCTGATAGCATTATTTTTGACTGATGCTTTCCACTTATGTGGGTTATCTCACCGGAAAGCAGCGCTGATGTGATAGTTCTGGGGCATTTTTAAAATGATTGAGACAAAGGATATATGGCATCTGAAAATGGAGGAACTCTTAGCCTCATGCTCAAGCCAAGAAAATATTACATATGCATGCGGGGGGGGGGGATGGCATGAATCATAAACTAAAAGTTAGAGACAATGACAAAAACGAAATTTGACCCTTTGATTTAACGCAAGTGTTACCAGAAACGCAGCACATGGAAAACACGTGCAGTGCCGTTTGATACTGTGGCTCTGGGCGCCACTTCAAAAGGCCAAATTTCACATTCTGTGGTTAAAAATGGAAAACCATAGCAAAGTTACCACAATGAAGGAGTGAAGAGCAGGAATTAGGGAGGAAAATTTGATCCAAATACCTGAACATAAAACCGACACGAGCGCTCTCTCTTCTGCAGCTGCAACCCAAAGAAATTCAAGGGTTAGCAAAAAAGTCGAGCACATGAAACATTTCAGCTTGAAGTACAGATTTCAAAGTGAGCGAGAAACTAAAACATTCACTGTACAATTTCATGAGAAGCACTTGGCACAATGACTGTATAATATCTAAAAAAAAAAAACAAAAAAAAAAAACTAGAGACTTGCATTAATTAGCCCTAAAATTAGACATACAAGACAAATGGGGAGAAAGCATACTGTACGACAGTCTTAACTTTGAGTGCTAGGTTGTCACATTTTTATGTTTTATTTGTGAAATTACCCAAGAGAACATGGCGGAGTAATCTATTAAACCTCTGCCACCACTGAAGAAGAGTTAATGCTAATAGCGTTTTAGCATACCTGTAAAAAACAAAACAAAACAAAACAAACAAAAAAAAACGACAGGAAGCTCAGGCACTGTCAGACCTGCACAGGGAGTGAATCATTTTAATTGAGTTCTGATACAGGCGGTGTAGTCCACAGAGGTGCTGTGTGGCTTAACAGATAGGTTCTAGTACCATGCTAAATCCCATGCAGATTAGCTCCAAAGAGTGCTACTTCCCCATAAAGGAACCTCTTGCTCTACATCACAGCCCACTCTTCTGGAAACGTTCCCGCTCGTACCGTTAGCCAGCTACCCTTTGATCACGAAAACGACACTGATCTCACCGTTTGCCAGCTCAATCCTTTCATTGTTTGCTGGCAAAGTCCGCTGTGCTTCATTATATTTACAAAAAAAAATCTTTAATTTACTTAGCTCTTTGCAGATTGTGTCAAAATTATTGAACTCAAGAGCTAAACGTTTGCTACTGCCAGAGTAGAGAGAGAGAAGAAGAGTTTTCTGGGCTCCGGCGTCTCCTTTGGGAGAGCTCTCGCTGGCGAAGGATGCAGCGCACAAGAAAAAAAAAAAACCCGTAGGGACATTTTTGTTCCATAGATGCACCATAGTGCAAAAATGGACTGTATATCAGCAGACAGAGAATTATAAATCACTATAAGCCCTGACCTCTTGAATAAATTATCCCTGATGAAAAAGGATTTTTTTTTCCCCCCACCCCCTCAATACGCTGCCTTTTCCTCAACTTTAAAAGAGACTAAAGACTAGATGGCAATCTCCACCACAACAACCGCCTCTGCCTTGAATGCGCCGTTTTATGTGAAGCCTTTATTTTCCTTTTTCTTTTTTTTTTTTCAAGAGGTATTATAAACTCTAGTTGCTCCTCAATGTGATTTTACTCATCATGTTCCCTTCTGAGGCCTTTCTGGCCATCTTTACAGCCTTCCCTCTCCATTGGAGAAAACTGGCACTAAAACCTCAATGGGGACATCTGTGTCTGTTGCGGCAATGAAATAAAAAAACAGTCCCAAAAAAGCAATCTGAGAACAGGTGTTCATGTTCGTCTACAAGTGATGCCGCTCCAGGAAATTAACGAGTGACATTTTGGGTTTCACTGATGTTTGCTTTTCTGTTGGCTGCTCAGCAGACAGAAAGTATTTTTTAGCTCGCTTTGCCTGAGTACCCCTTACTGTGCTCTGCTGTGAACTGGGTAATAAATACATTGGATTCAAGTTCAGCAAATGCGAAATGCTCCACACCCTCGCTGCATACATCCAGCCCGATGGACTCTACCCCTGTCCCATTAGTAAAAATCAAGTAGGGCAAATGCTGCGCTTTTGACGAGCACGACACATGCTCGGCATCTTTTAAACCGCATCAGTGTAAAACTGATTGCATTTAACGCGTGATATTAATGCAAGAGAAGTGCTTGAAATTGAAAGTCTGTTTTTTTTTTATTAATATGCACCAGATTACAGGAAAAATACTGTGAATATCATTTTATTTGACAGCACAGAGCCAAGCAGCAGATCATTAAAAGAATACCTACTGTTCGGGTTCGGATTGAAGCCTTGCGGTAGGCAGGCCTCGAGACTGGAAATTTCACAGTCGGAATGAATGGATGCTTACACACAAAAGTGGCTCTACCAAGTAAAATCGTTCACCTAATATTACTTCATTTTCTGTTTTCTCCTTGAAGGGAACAATGTGGACAACCAGAGGCGTAGGTCACTGTACCTTCAGGTCATGTTTATCCAGCCTAGAAAATGTTTCAAAGGAAAGGAGGAGTGCTGTCTTGTGTATATATATATATATATATATATATATATATATATGAACCGGTTCTTCCAATACCTTATTGAGGCTCCGTGCTGCGCTGTCTTTGCCGCCTGGTGAGCAATACGTAACTGAACGAAGTAAGTCAACATAAC
>JAMQGT020008634.1:0-51701 GCA_024447675.2 Pterophyllum scalare
GCACATATCAACATTATATACTTGTCTTTGTATTGTGGGAGGAAACCAGAAGACCTGAAAACCCATGTAGGCAAAGGGAGAACATGCAAACTCCAAAGAAAGACTCAAGGAGTTCATGCCCAAAATCTTTTAGGCAAAACCGTCCATTGTATTAACATTGTATATTATGTTTAACTACATCTTTGTCCATCATAGACTAATAACATTCTCAAGACAGGCACTGTGAGGAAACATACCGGTGAGCTGGCCTTAAAGGAGTGTTGTGGAGAAAGGCTGACAGTACTGGAGCCGAAGAGAGTAGCACTGGTGAGGGGAGTAGTGACTAGAGGAGAAGTGCTGCGTAAAGTCTCTTTGAGAGCCACCGGACTAGATCCAAGACCAGATAGAGTAGGCAGCACAGGAACAGCACCTGGAAGCCCAATCCCAGACTTCTTCCTCTTAGAAGGGGGAATAAGGGAAGCAGGTAAGCTAGTTGGGATCGGCTCCTTCTCCATGGCGCGATACACAAGATGCATGGCCTATAAAATGGAAAGTCAGACCAATTATTACAAATAAAGGAAGTACGTGTTTGTTTATTTTCTTGATATTTTGAATCAAGCATTAGCATCCCAAAATCAATATGGAGTACCACAGTGAATTCCTCTTTGTCCAAGTGTCCATCTTTGTCCACATCACTTAGGTCCCAAATCTGCAGAAACAATGAGTAAGTCCTCAAGATTTTGCTTATTTGAACTGTTAAAATTACACTATCAGAGAAAACTGTAGTATGATGTAACATGTAACATCACCTTTACTAACACATCCAGAGGTAGCTTGGAGTTTATCAAAACTGGCTTGACTTTATCACCAGAGAGAACACCATTTACAGGTGACAGACTCTCGAAAATTCCCTCAAACTTCCCTTTTTCATCAGGCTGGGAAACGAGGAAAAAAAAAACTTCAGTTTAGGTGACAAGCCCATTTTTCTGTTAAATCCTCATAAGCATTCTCAAAAACTTTTTACAACTTACCCTAATCGCCCACTGTGAATCAGGTGCTGTTGTTGAAACACTTAATAATGGGCTGTTTGCATCTTTCTATAAGAAAGAAAAAAAAAGAACAAATACAGGAAGTGAAATGATCCACAGAAACAATTCCCTGTAACTTTACTGATTAATTCAGTTCTCTGGAGTTATTTGGCAACTTACAAATTTTGGTGCTGCTACTTTTTGGTTGAGGTTGTGAAGATTTATGTCATTTCCACCCTGTGCAGAGGCCACTAGCCTCAAAGCTATGAAGAAACCCTAAGAAAGAGGAAGAAAGCAGAGCAATTTTTTTCTGCATGTACCAGCATGACCATAACAGCAAATTTACAGAGAAATTCAGAGTTACCCGCTTGTCTAAATAGCCTTTTCTTTCTGAATCTGCCAAATCCCAAATCTAAAATAAATAAATAAATGAATAAATGCAAAGGTTAGTTTGGTCACATATAAGACTGTGTGTCGTTGTGTGAGCATGTAAGTGATTTTGTTACCCACCTTTCCCAGTGTGCTGTCTGACAGACCAGACTTCTTAAGAAACTGAGCTGCATCACCAGCTGATATTTTGCCAGTGTTTCCTGGATCGAGCTAAAAATCATCATTAACAAATTATAAAAGGGATACAGAGGACATAACAGATCATACTGAGATGAATACATTGTAAATAGGCAGACCTTACCTGTCTGTAGTAGTTTTCATAAACCGGGTTTCCATTTGATAACTTAAGTAAAGAAATACAACATTGGCCTAATTACAAATGACTGTGTATTAATTAAGCAGCACATATACCAAATGAAGACGCAAGAAAACTACGAATGGCTAGTTTCAATGGCAAAAAAAACCTGCACAACAGCCAGTTCATAAAGTAAATACCATCTTGTTTTTAGTTCCTGCTTAATCATCTTTTATTTTCAACGGAACCACACTCCAGACAAGCGTCATTATTTCCTTCGACAACAGTAGCTTTCCTCATCCATTAAAGCGTACACTAACTTTGCTATCTTAACCTAGCTAACCCTGTCAACTTAGTTGACAACGAAAGATTAATAATACGGTCCAACTAGCTTTTATCCACCACATATTATGAAGACCAAACGTGATAAATTCATATAACGACTGTGGCTATCAGCTGATAACGATTTGCAGCAAATCTAAGACTTTTATTGAGCAGTCGAAAGTTGTTACCTGACTAATAGTCATGTACGCCGCCATATCTGCTGCTGTGCTTCGGGAGTGCGCACAGTACTAAAGGGAGCGGGGGCGAGCGGCCGGGTACCGTGGTTCCGGTGGGTGTGGACGCCGCGCCCTCGTCAGACCTGCAGACTGACAGCTCAGCTGTAGATTTGAATCCTATTAAAATTGTTTTAGTTAATTTTTAGTCGCTAAGTCGCGGTTGCACATATGGTGCGCAGGTGTGCAACTTCATGAGAGACTGCGCGACATTTTTAACCCCTGTTCGCCAGTCCTGCAGCTTACCACATTTTGATTGGCTGCAGTCAATAGTTTACAGTCACATGACTGATGCCAAGCCTTTATTGAGATCTGGTCACTAGTGGTGGGCGGATCGATCCAAATACCAACGTTGGTATTGATATTGATCAATACTAGTGTAATAAGATCGATGCTTTAGTTTCAGTTTCTCTCCTGTATGCAGCTCTGCAGTCCAGCAATCCAGAAAATTATTGAATGAAGGGATATTTTTATTACATTTTTGTATTATATTTTCTAAACACTCTACCTGAAAAAAAGTTTTAATTTGTTATTGAATGATCATTTTGTACACTTTATTTAAGAAAAAAATCCAGACATCACAATGTATGGGGAAAATTGTTTTGTTGCTGTTCTATTGTTTCAGAATAAAACCTTTTATTTTGATAAAGTATTTTCTATTTACCTATAAATTTTGCCCAGTTCTATTCTGGCTTTTAACTAATTAATGTTCCAAAGTAAAGAAAAAAAATCACAAAACACTTCATAAAAATTCTTCATAATTATTAAAAAGTACCGGTATTGGTATCGGCGATACTGGCCCTGTATTTACTTGGTATTGATCGATACCAAATCTTGCAGTATCGCACACCACTACTGGTCACCCTAGCTGCAGGCCTGATGGAAAAACACATTTTCTGAAAATTTGTTTTAAACGTAAAGTTATTGTTTTTACCAACATTTCTATTTTAATTTCACACCAAGTAGTTTCCATGCATAGTGTACTTGTTAAACAGAAAGGTGGATTTACAGAGGCAGGCAGCTACACAGGGTTTCAGACTTTCAGGGACCCCAGAGGCCCACAGGTTAAGTGTAAGTTGTAACTTAATGTAATGCAGATTACCTTAGAGTTGTACACCTGCGCACCATATGTGCAACCTGACCTTAACAGGCATTGCATTTTTACATAATCTTGGAGCCATGTGTGGCAAAACAGGTTTACATATTCTAATAGTTCATTTTTTCTGTTGAGAGTGCATATTTGTTGTGTTTTAATCATAACCTCCATAAATAAGTGTATGTATAAAATAAATAAATATTTATTGGAACCAAGCTTAAATTATGTTAAAAAGACTAAGTGCTAATTTTGAATCATTAGAAGAGTTTATTATTCACAGATGGAGAAAATTTAACTTCATTTATGTATCCACGACATTCCTTTTGAGACACTTGGTGTGAAGCCTGCTAATTAACATTTAAACAAGTATTTTTAAAGTGTGAACTTATGCAATACAAAATATCAGCAGACAATAAGGCTATAATCTTTTAATAAAAACTTTGGTATCAATAACATTCTGTCCCATAAAAATAAGACACACTCGGGGCTCACCACCTGTTTGTCCAGACTTTCAGAATATAATGCCAGTCCCATCAATTCATGTCTAAACATTTAATTCAATTAGATCTTAGAGCTTGAGGAGGGAAAAAAAAAGAAAAAAAAAAAAGAACAGTGCTGTAGACATAACCAAAAGAAGTTACACTACCATAGTGTTGGTTTCTATTTTCACATATTTGTTTTATGGTTAAGTCTTTTGGTTTATGCATTATATGATGAGTTGTGTACATTGTTTCACATAATGTCGAAATCTGAGTGGCTGATCTTTTTTTTTTTTTTTACTACATTTACATACTCAAAGACAAGCAAAGGGAATCTGCAAAAATGTAGACAGACCATAGACTAAACATTTCAGTCCATGGTCTAGTTCAAGAAAATCTAGAAAACACCCGGTGACAGTTTATCCTTATTCTGTTATTACAAAATAAAGAATGGACTGAGTGGAAAACCTTAGAATCAATTCAGCAGTTCAGGATTAACATGTCAAGAACAAAAGACCAAGTCTGTTACCAACTATCTGCCCACTCCCCCCCAATCTACTGCAAATCACCCCTTAGCTGGGTTGTGTCCAAATCTCAGGGAAAGGATGCACAGCAGCCACGATACCCCTGGGAAATATAGGACAGTTCCTGAAGGAGTGCCCCCCCCCACCCAAAAAAAAAAAAAATTCTCTGCCAACACCCTCTCAAAGCTCATCTTTAGGCGTTGCTTCATCTGTTTCTGAAAGTGCTTCATCTGTGTCCTCTTTCGTTTCTTCTTCTTCCTCCTCCTCCTCCTCCTCTTCATCTATGTCTTCATCTTCATCATTAGCTTCAGTGTCTTGTTCTTTGTTCTTCTCCTCCTCCTCTTTTCGTTTCAGGTCATCTTGCTCCTGTTTCATTTTTTTCTCTGGCTCCTGTAAAGAATCAAATAGAAAAAGAAAAAAAGATTTTAACCAATTCAGTATTTCACAGGACCAGGCTTTGTGCATTGCATGAACAACAAATCATGGGTTAGAAAGAATAAGGCCTGACCTTTGTCACACCCCATGTCTCCTTTCCAACATCTTCGGCCTCCTTCACATCATCTGTGATCAGGAAGTTGTCAAAGATTGTACCAGATTTCAGCCTAAGGGGGGGGCAGAGAGAGAGTTAAAAAAAAAAAAAAGTTACACTGGCTTAGTCACCACTACTGCATACCTTAGAAGATAAGCTTTCTCTGTCTCACCTGCCAAAGATCAAGACCTAAAACACCAATGTTGTCAAACTTGTAGATGTTTGAATCTTGACTGTATTCAGGATTGTCAATCTCAGGATGCACCCAGGATCCTTTGTAGTTGGGGTTATCAATCTGTTTGGGCTTCCACTCTCCCTGAAATACACAAAGTGTTATCAGCAATGTAGAAGCATTGGCAGACAGAATATTAAACATTTTATTCAAAAACAAAGTCCATTCTTGAGTATCTAACTCTAGCCTACTTTGTACTCTGGGTTGGGGATCATGGGTGGCTCCCACTCTCCATCCATATCCTCATCCCAGTCGTCAGGCTTTTTAGCATCAGGATCTGGAATATTCTCAGGCTTGTCAAAGTCCTAAAGAAAAACACACAATGCCAAGGTTTATTTAATTAAAAAAGAAAAGAAAAAAAAAGTGCACTTTGCTAATCCAAGAGGCAACAGAATGACAGTTCTAAGCTTATTCACCTCAGGCTTGGTGTCATCAGGATCATCAATCTTCGCACGGTCATCCCAGTCCTCTGGCTTCTTGGCTTCAGGGTCCTTAATTTTCTTCAGGAGGCAGGAAGTCCCAGTCTTCCTCCAGGCTGCCAGATTCAACCTTCTCATTGTCAATCTTTACCTCATATGTCTGATCTGGATTCAGGATTAGTGTGTACAAGTGGGTCAGCTCATCATCCTAAGGGGAGGGGGGAGTGTTTAGATTTAAAGCCATTGGTGAAGAACCATGTTTAAAATGTGTATTTTAAAATGCAAGCAAGAATTACCTTGCATTTAATCTCTTTCTTGATGAGGTGATTCTTGCCCTTGTAATTAAAGATGACATGGACTTTCTTGGTGCTGTACCCACAAATGTCAGGGCCTAGGTGAAATTAAGTAAATAAATCACTTGACGTTACAAATTCAGTGCCAGTTGGAAGCATTTAATCATAGTTGTACATTACACTGAACATTTTTACTTACCAAACATAACGTAGTAAGAGGATTCTCCATGCATGTCAGTCTGGTCCAAGTCAGCAGGGAAGACCTTCACATACCCACCACCACAGTCAATCTTTTGCTCATGCTTAACTGTAAACTGGATGACCAAAGGCTTGCCCTCATTGCTGAAAGGATCAAAACGGGCAGAGATGGCATAGAAACGAGCATCCTGGCTTGTCTGCAGACCTGAAAATGAAAGTGTCAAACCGAAACTAAATAGAATTTCTTCTGCTTTAAAAAAAAAAAAGTAGAAACCACAATGTATATCAGACAAAGCACTTTGTAAGAGCTTTTTGAGACATTACTGAAGCTTATTATGATCAAAGGACTTACTTCCATTTTTACCATTAAAATAAAAATGTAATATTTAAACCAGGAAGTCATTTAATGCCGAGTGCCTTGCTGTCTTTTGGACAACACTAGACGCTATTTTAGTCAGAACTAATTTTTTTAATTTAGATTTTTAAGAGGAAGTCCAAATATTTACCTTTATCTTTCTCTGCATCTCCATAGAAGTCACCAGCTGTAAGTTTCCACTCTCCATAGTCAGACTTGTGCTTGGAGTTCATCCAGCGACTTCTCCATTCATCTAATCAGAAAGCAACCACACATTTGTCGACTATTAACACTTCCCAACTAGTATAGCATGGTACTTCCCGAAAGTCCCCACACAATTTCCCAGTAACTCTGTAACTGCGATTCTAAAATGTCACTGTCGAAATTTAGTTTGCCCAAGTACAACTTGGACCGCGGCGATTAACTTTACTGACATCGATATTACGTCTGCTCTCTTGGGCCTTGCTAATGTACCCAGCTGACAAAGCACTTTCAGTTAATAAATTCAGGAAGGTAGTATTTTTAACGGAATTATAGACTAAACAATATTTTTGTGATACAACGATGTCCGAAAGTCAAGCTAACAGGCAGTGAAATGCTAACCTTGCGAACAACCTTAGTCATAAAAATTCTGTGCTCAACTTACCACCGTCCAGAAACTCTTCCCGAAAGTAAATATTTGCATGTACGCAATACACTGCTAATATTACCGCAACTACACCCAAAACTTGCATTTTCCCCATTTTTCAGCTCAACTTTCAGCAACTCTGCAGCAGCGACACTGTGCTCGGACAGCAAACAGACTATGCAAAAGGAAGAGAGGGGAATATTTTAGAGTTGCTCCAGCGAACAGATGTCTACCTGCTATTGGACAAGCAGACGGTGTGCCTGGACCAATCACAGTAGACCACGAAACATATGTCCTGTCCGTAGTCTGTTCCAAGATCAGTTGTTATTTGCAGTGTCAATGGGCCAACCTTCCAGTAGAGGGTGGAAATATCAAATAAACAACGTAAAGTGGCGACTATCCTGCAAGTGTATCTGATGTCTCAAAAAGGAGGTTAGTAATATGACTGATAAAAGCCCCCCCCTCCAAACTAAAAGAAGGGCTGTGAGAAAGTGGTTAAGTTTGCTATGAATGTCAAGATTGAACTATTTAATTGATTATTTAATTCTACTATTGTAATACCGAAAACACAATACTATTTTTTTCCTTTTGCTTAAGAACAAAAGTGGCACAAAAAAAGTTCCCTACAGAGAGCTATCACTTTATCGGATGACCAAGTTTTGGTAAGGGCAGAAAAAAATATATTTTGGTCAACATTATGTAAGTAAGATGAGCTGTACATTGGAGTTAGTTGGTTATTTTGTTTTTCTTTTATTACTTCTGCTTATCCAGGCAGAATAAGCAGAGGTTTTTCAAACATTAAGGAGGGGATTCCTCCTGCCAGACATGATGGAGGAACAGAGCCCAAATACAAACAAGACGTCAGGTAAATTGACAATGGCTTTAAATGCAGGCTTACTAAAATCAAACACATAACTTAATTTGTATGGTATAGTTTTTATTGTTGGAGCAGTTATAAATACTACAATTATCAACCATTGTATTTGTCAGGCCAGATATAAGGAGGCAAGAGAAGAGCGACAAAAGCTCCTCACCCCTGCACATAAGTCCATCATTGACATCCTGGCTGACAGGTTGACCCTGCCACCAACAGATGTAGAGGAGTTTATTTTAGATTCTTCCCCTGTGAGTTTTTCCAATATACTTGGACAAACTATGTACAGAATATCATTTAAAATAAGTAATTAATTACTCCGATTGTTTTAGGCTAAGTACCATTATACACCACACCACTTCTAGCAGATCCAAACATTATAGTCTTGGTACCATTAAAGAAAAATTACAAGACATAATGTAACTATTTATATCAGCTGGATAAAGTTCACGTCTTGGCCACATCTTGTTAGGGTTTTTAAAAAGTTCCAAATTCCCTCCACATGACTGTTGGGACTCATTATACATTTAAAAAAAAAGCAATGTCTCAGTCACCACACCTTAAAAAGTCTTGATCCACCACTCATTTCTTCCTATTTTGCTAGGAAAATGGAAAGTAAGTGCAGTAATTTATTGAAACATGTATACAAACATGAAAATACTGTATGTAAGGTAAAAATAAAGTTGTACAGTTCTAACCAGCTTTAACGTCAGTATTTGGTATGACTACCTTTATTCTTTAATAGAGTCCAAACTCTCTTAGGCAAGCTTTATTTTAATTTCTTTAAGTAATCTTCAGGAATTGTTCTCTAGGCTTCTTGAAGGACATTCAAAGTTCTTCTTTGCATGTTGGCTTTGGATAATGTTTCAATAATATTGAGGTCTGGGCTCTGGGGAGACTAATCCATGGCTCTGATTGCTTTGGCAGTGTGTTTGGGATCACTGTCATGCTGAAAAAAGAAGCAGCTGTCAATCAGATGCTTTTCAGATGGTACTGAATGGTGGATTAAAATCTGATCATACTTTTCTGTGTTCATAATTCCATCAATTTTGACAAGATCCCCATAACCTCTGGCTGATATGTTGCTCCAAACCATGACAGAACCTCCACTGTCCCTTACAGATTGTTGTAGACATCTGCTGCTGTACCTCTCCTGACCTTTGCCGTGCGTACCGATGACAAGTCGAACCATTCATAATTTGTATTCATTATTCCATTAGACCTGTTGTCACTGATTTTCAGTCTCATTCTTGTGTAAATTGGCATATTTCAGCCTTTTCTGCCTATTTCCTCTTCTTAAAAATGGCTTCTTGACAGCCACCCTTCCACTAAGACCATTTCTAGTGAGGCTTTAGTGCGCAGTAGATGAATCAACTCAAGAGTCAGATGCATGTCTCAGGTCCTGTGTCAGGTCTTTGCTGGAGTTTTCCCTCTTCTTAAGGACATTACTTTTACTTTTAATCTGTTGTTGCTAGTTCCTCAGGCCTCCCACTTCTTTTGTCCTCCAGTTGTCCAATTTCCTTAATTTTTTTAAGAACACACTGCACACCATGCTGAGATATGCCGAGTTTTTAACTAATAACTCATCGGGAATCACCTTGTTGGTGCAAAAATACTATTTTATGCCTGTCAAACTGTTATCTTTGCCATTTTTCATAGATTCAGCTAAAGAAATTGGAACAAATTATGCGTTTTTGTGACAAGCTGCTAATGGCAAAGTGCCAAAAGACAAGTTTATAACTGGTTCTTTGCTAAGTTTTCTGTTAAGTGTAGCCAAAAACTGGTTTATCCATTGAGTTAAGTGCCTTTTTATCCTTGAATGATTCAGTGTTCTGATCAGATCAGTGTTAAGCAGTTCAACAAACAAAGCAAACATTCCTCTGAAAATGGTCAGATGCAAGGACAGCCACTGTCAACAGAAAATACTTTCAGAAAGCTTGGAGAAATAATGCTCAAGACCATTTAAAAAAATTACAAGAAGGTTTGGGTTCTTGGAAGTAAAATATAAAGAACAGAAGGGTGGCTCAAGAGTTTGAACTGTATTGTGTGTATTTTGGCCATGACACTTCTTGAACTCCAGTGACAACTGGAAGAAGCAAAAGTAAACACATCTCTCATTTAAGATTTTATGTTGTTTGTGTTGATAAGACAATTATGGTTGAAACACATTGGATTATTATACAATTACGTTGCTTTAAATATAAATATTTATTTTCTTTTTTTTGTTGGCTGCTTTTGATAATTTCTTTGCCAAAGGAGGTTGTAAAACTATTTCCTTTGTGTATCAAGAGTCTTCAGTCCGAGGACCAAGTAGGAGCAAATCTTAACTCTACAATTTGGGTGTCACACGTTATCTTGCCAAACTTTTTTGACTGCTGTTATGCTGTTATAGATAAAAAAAAAACTGACCAACATTGATTTAAAACAAACCAGGGTTACTGCATTTTAATTTTCTGAGACTGCAAGGCCAGTTATATATGTCCGTTCCAGTTTTTTTGTTTCCTCCAAAATAATTTCTATTTCATCTCAGAGTGTGGTCGCTCATATCCTGTGGCTACAACAGGAGAAAAAACACTGAGGCTGTTTTTAGCCAGTTTATCCGAGGTATGCCTTACTTATGCCTTAGGCAATAGCAAACAAATGCACTAAATACAGGAAGTTCATGAAAGGTCTTTTTTTTGTCCTGGACTATATCAAAATTAAAAATATCAAAAACTGCCTGTTTACTATTCATTTAGAAACACAAGTATTCTGTTCATAGGCTTTGTAGTATTAGGGACACTACCACAATTCAATATATATTTTTTTATTAATATGGATAATAGTTTGACCTTGAATTGGATAAATGGAAGAAAAATGACCCATGGATGTTTAATAGTTTGTTAAATGTTTGTACAGTACAGAAGTTCATTAGAAGGTTAAGAAGTACAAATTATTTCAGAACAAACAATATATGATAAATAACATGAATATATTATGCACTGGTGTGATTTCAGGTTACCATGATGAAAAGTGTGCAGAATGTCATCAGTACTATCCACATGATTTTCATGGTACTACAACACAAGTGAAAATGTTCATCAAAGTAAGTTTACTTTGTTGCATTCTTGGAAAATTATAAGTTGTTTTAGAACATGTTTTTTTCATTAAAAGACAAACGCTTTAAGATCCAGCCCTTTGTTATACTTGCAATGCTGAAAACTTTTCTAGGTCACAAATCAGATGGTTACAGCATGCAGATCGTACATTACTGAGAGTGGCAAATGTCTCATATGGGACCAAGATGCTGACGACATCATCAGAAAAATGCAGATGACTGTGACACTCTGTGATCAGCACACATGATAGGTGCTATTACAGAGGCATGACCGCATCAGCACACTGTAACTCTTTTCGTAAATCTTTTATCTTTCGCAGCACTGTGTCTGCTTGTATCAGGAGTATCAGTCTTGTTTCCAGAAAACAAAGATGGGGATACCTGGAAAAAGGTCTTTTGATGTTTCAGAGAGGGAGTTTTTTTTTTTAAGTTTGATAACTTTTGTAAGCATCTTGAAAAGGTACAGAATATTCTTAAAATGTGTATGTTATGTTATGTTATGTGTTTTGTAGATCACAAAACTATTCATGGTGTTTAAGACATTTGAATCACTTCACAAGTCCAACATTGAGGGCGTTGTCTGGCCAGACAGTTCAACACTATAGCCATGAATATTAAAAGAAAGCCGTATGATATGTTGGCTCCAAGGGCTGAATTTGGAACAGATTTTGTCAACTTTATGGCTGAAATCAGTAACTTCGAGGTATGTATATTTCCTTGCTCTTTATACCTGATACATGTAGATTCTATTTCTCTGTGTGTTGTTTAAAACAGGGAGCATCACTGAGATGACAATATTTTCTCTGAGACCTGTTCCCAGGCAGGCCTTACATCTTCTCAGGATGGAAACCAAACTAAACGCCAATTGCCACAGACTACAGGAGAGTTGTAACTGTCTGTTTCGTGAAATTATTGTTTACCTTATTATAAAAAAACTTCTTGTCCTTTTTTATAGACCATTTGTAAGAAAATACCTGAAGAGTTTTCCAGCTTGATGGCTTCACAAATCAAAAATGTAAGTATATTATAGTAGATCATACATTTTGTGGAAAAAATGTCTCAGCTGTTAAAATATTGCTTGTTAAAGCCAGTGTGAATATATTTGCCAGATTATATATTTTTATTGTTGTTGTGTGATAATGAGCTTTTATGTATGTCTTTGGTAACTCACAAGCTTGAATCTGCTCTTGGTGATGGGTCAGTGCTACTCACCTGGTCATCCTTCCTCCTGGACAAGTTCTTCCAAAGTGTTAACACAGCTTTGTTTGAGCTCCAGCATCTTGTAAATAAGGTTTGTTGCTGAGTAATAGATGTTAGCTTTCTGCCCTTATCAGATTCATTATATTATGAGTAAGTGTTGTAATTTATACTGAAAGTAGCACTTAACATAATTATCTTTCTGAAAAAGATTTTTTTTAAAAATCATCAGTATGTTTTCAGGAAACATCAGTCACTGTTCATCACAGTTTTGTTTGTTGTGCATTCATAATAAGCATGGGCATATTTCTCCTTTTTTCAGGTGCTGGATATTAGCAAATTACGCATTGATGATGTCCTTAAAGGCATCTCAGAGACGATGCTGATTGAGCTCCCAAGTGATGCATCTTCAGCATCTGATTGACCATAATAGGGTATGGCCACTCAGACCAAACTGTTCATCAGTTTATTTGAATTATAAACAATAATTTAATAATTCCTTTGTTAAAGTCTGTGATTTCTTCTAATTTTCTTAATTTGCCTTTACAAATAAATTGTACCTTCTTCACCAATTATTTGTTTCCCCCTCTTTTTAGAATCTTTGTGAAGAGTGGGCAAGGACATTGGATTACAAATGTCATGTTAAAACAGCAATCAAAGAGCTGGACACTGTTTTAAGCTCTGTTTATGAACCAAAAGGCCACAAGACTGTTGAGGAACCTGTTTCAGGTGATGTCAAGTCACAGTTTTAAGTGTTGCCCACAAATGGACATAACACTTAAGTATTTAGACATATTTCACACTTTCAACACTGTAGCAGGGAGCACGTTTGTAGGAGAGAGACTGATTGCTCACGAGGATGAGAGAGTGACTGCAGAAAGTTCAGTGAAAGATAAAACTAATACATTTGACAAGGTATATTTGCCTACCAACTGCAGAACATTTTATTATATGCAATTCATGAACTAATGATTTGAATACAATTCTTAGCTTTAGGACTTTAAGAAGCTTTATAAATCCTTCAGTGCAAGGGTACTTGATGCAATTGTCCTTGAAAAGAGGGTTAGTTGGACTAAGTAAGCATATCTGTGTTTGCCAGTATGTGCAAAATGCAGTATTTTAGCTAAATCAAAAGGAGCTCTTACATGTTTTCATCAATATAATTCAGAACTTACAAGAAATCCAAGCTTCAACCTGAGATGGTTCCGCTAATAAAATCCGAAGTCCAGCTGGACATACCCAACGTGGTGAGTTTCTACTCCTTATTCAGTACATGTTCAGGTTACATTAGTTGCATTGTAGGACAGAGAGATCATCTGGAGTTCTTTGGCAGTATTGTTGTTGAACACAAAAGCTAATTTTAAGATCTAATATTTGTCATTATCAGGTAATGATTCCCTCTGTAGATGAAATCCAGCAGGCCTCAACTCAACTAATGGACTTTGTGTTGGAAGTTAGCAAGGGTGTTACCTGGCAGTGGGAGTACACTTATGATGAAACAAAGAAAACAGGTAACTCACCATCAGTATGAACATGCATGAGCCAACACACTTGATACATAGGTTTGCAAGAATGATACCCGATGATTTGTAAATGTGTATGCAAATTTAAAATGTGAATTAGATTTGCACAGCTGTAAAAATAGCCTTAAAATTTATGCAACAAAAATGTATGCATCCCTTTCTTATGAATGAAGTATTAAGCTTACTGTGGGGAATATAGACTATATAGACTATAGTATAAAACATGTAGGTAGCTTCTGGGTCAGAAAAAGCCAGAACTGACCTGCATTCTCTCAGATGGCCACCAGATGGAGAGAACTGTGATTGCAAAAGGACTTGAGGTCCCATAGAAGTCTATAGCTTTCTGTCCCATGTAAATACTTTCCTGCTGAGTTTATGTACTCAGTCATGTGCTGTGGTGGGGAAGCAAAATTTCCACTTGTTAACCAGACGCAAGGCAAACGCTGAGTTACAAAAAGTTTTCTACCTGGACTAGTATCTAGTACCTCCTAAATTTATATTTACTTGCAGTGTCTGTTTAATTTACATTGAGTTTTTCAGTGCATGTATTTGTTCCTTTCACACATTCCCAACTCTTACTTGCGTTCTACAAATGTGTTTACTCATTTGTATATACTTTCTTTTACAGAGTTGCAAATCTTACACAATTTGAACACATGTTTAAAGAAAGCAGTGAGCACATTAACAGATGTGTGAACACATTCACAAATCCAAATACACAGATGCAGCTGTCTGCACAAATTTGCTCATGATACTGCAACAAATATCCTCATAAGAAACTGAAAATGGGAGTCTTAAAAAATTTATTGGATATAGTTTTCCAAGTCCATTGTGTAAAAACATCTGTTTCCTAGGATGAGAAAATATTAATTATAACTGCTATTTTAAATTTAATGTGTGAACATGTTCAATTTAAACTCATACAAGATCATTTCTTTAAGTTTGTTGTCGAAAACACAAGGACATCAGAAACTCGTGGGCGTTCTGCAAACACTGATCAGCTCCCAGAACGGACAAGAAACTGATGTTCTGAAGCAGTTGGATACTTTCAGGCGAAAGTACATTTAACAAACAGCCTTGCAGGGTTTAATTATTTTTTTTTTTTTCATGCAGGCTAGATTTGAAACACTTTGGAGAAGCTTTACCACATATACATTTGGACAGCTGCTTCTGTGCTTACCAGTTTCAGAATGCAACTGTCTGCACAGGAAAAAGTGTGCCACCACACCTCCTTTTTCCTTTCCCCCCGTATCACCTGCAGATGCTTTGTATTAAAGAAAAGTGCTGAATGAAAGGGCCTATAGTTGATGTTGACGATGTGTACACTACAGATGGTGTGATCTCATTTCACAGGTATCTTGAGAAAATAATCACTTGACAGAGTGCATCAAGCACCATGGCTTTATTTTATTCATTTTGCATTTTCTTCTTGCCTTCAGCAGTGGCAGAGGCAGCCAAACAAATCTTGTGGTCCTTTATTTTCACTGTCCAAAGTTTGTAAAATAAAATAACAAATATAAATATTTTTGTAGTGCCAAAAGACAATAGAGGCTTTTGTGTAGCATCATGTTGCTACTACTTTACGTTTATGTACAAGATGCATCTTTACATGTACCGTTTGGAGCTTACTTTTTAGGTGGGCTTGCTAGGAATCCAAATGATTTGGACAAGAGATACAGAAGAGGCCCTACAACGTGCTGAAGATGACAGAGGCATCATGACTCGTATCAAAAAGAAATTCCTGACTCTACTCACTACACTCATCAAACAACCTATGACCTGAGCAAATCTGACAAAGTCAAATATGAGACACTCATCACAATCCATGTGCACCAGAGTAATATATTTAATGACCTAGTGAGTTTTTTTTTGGTTTTTTTTGCTTTTTAACTATTACTTGTCCACATCTACTGCCACAGATAACTTTATTATTGACCAACTGTTTTTGTCAACCATTCCACTTTATGTCCTGCTTTGTCCTCAGGTGAAAAAGCACATAAAATATGTTGGTGACTTTGAGTGGCTGAAGCAGAGCAGATTTTACTTCCAGTATGGCCTGGATAAGGTCATTGTATCTATTACTAATGTTAACTTCATTTATCAGAATGAGTTTCTAGGCTGTACTGATCGTCTGGTCATCACCCCACTGACAGACAGGTAAGAAAAACATTTTATTTTGTTAATTACTTTTTATATAGATTCAATTCCTAAGCTACATTAAGTTAACTGCTTCTTATTTACCTAGGTGCTACATCACACTGGCCCAAGCTCTAGGCATGATAATGGGAGGAGCCCCCGCTGGGCCAGCTGGCACTGGGAAGACTGAAACCACTAAAGACATGGGTCGCTGCCTTGGCAAGTATGTTGTGGTATTCAACTGCTCTGACCAGATGGACTTCAGAGGACTTGGCAGAATATCTAAAGGTATCCCCGGCAATTAATCAAGTTATTAAACACCCCAGGAAGTTTATTATGTTCATCTGGATGTTGCATTTTCAATGGGAGAAACATTTCATCACTCAGCCTTCTTCAGTCCATATAAACAGAATCAACTTTCTGGGATTTCCTTACCTGGATTATTGAGCATGCATCAAGACAAATTATCAAACACTGGTTTCATCTTATGCTGCTCACAGAAAGCTTTTGATTTTAGGTTCAAACCTGCCATTGTCTTTCACTGTGTTTGTATGTTCTCCCAGTCCTTGCGGGAGCTTTCCCCAGGTGTTCCAGCTTCCTCCCACAATTGAAAAATTAGTGTTTTAGGTTAATTGGTGATTCTGAATTGGCAATAAAAGAAATGGATGGATGTTCCTTTTTAGGCCTCGCACAGTCAAGGTCCTGGGGCTGTTTTGATGAGTTCAACAGAATCGACCTGCCAGTGCCCTCTGTTGCTGCTCAGCTGATTTGCATTGTTCTGACAGCACGCAAGAAACACAAGAGCACCTTCATTTTTACTGATGGAGACTGTGTGGATCTGAATCCAGAGTTTGGCCTGTTTATAATTATGGTAGGATACAGAAGTGCGCAGGATTTGACATGTCGACTAGGCAGAAAACATTTAACATGCCTTAAAAAAAAAACATGTTGTCACTCTGTACCTAGAACTCTGGATATTCTGGCGGTCAGGAGCTTCCCGAAAATTTAAAAGTGCAATTCAGGATGGTGCCAGACAGGCAGGTGGGTAAAAGTTACTTTTGCTAGAGAGAAATATTATTTGCGTTAAGTCCTAACCAACATGTTTTCACTGCTGTCTTGACAGATCATCATGGGAGTTAAGCTGGCCAGTTGTGGATTTGATGAAAATGTCATGTAAGACCCAGAAATTTTTTGTTCTTTACAAACTGTGTGAAGAACAACTTACAAAACAGGTAACAATCTTGTGGCCAGTACTTAATTCCTATATTGAGTAATTATGAACCATTAAAACTCAACTCTGCTTTGTTAGGTCCACTATGACTTTGGCCTGAGGAACATCCTGTCTGTGTTAGGAACTCTGGGGGCCGCTAAAAGAGCACAACCTGATGACACAGAGTTGAGTCCAGTTCCCTATTGTGTCACAGATGAGTTGCGCTCTCTAGCTGACTCAGATTGATAGCAATCTGCCTGTTTATATAAATTAGACAGGTTGCCGCCAATCCAGCGACCCATGGAATCGTCTTGCAATCAAAAGTAATTGACTAATTGCTCACCCAGAAGTTAAGTGTGCAACACCATAAGCCTCTGAGTGACCAGGTGGTCACTACAACTGCTTCCAGTTGGTCTCTGAATGCAAAAAAATTCATGTCACTCACAGAAAACCCATTTTGCCTGGTGGTAAGGAGGTTGCCATGAAATATATTTTTGTAGCGTGCAATTTTTCAGTGTTCATAACTTGGCTTGATCCATCTCATGGTCAGTTCTTTTAAATAACAAACAGCAGCACATCCCATTTTATGTTCTGTAGTTTTTATTATTATTATTACTATTTTGCTTCTTTTTAAGGAACGACGCAAATTTGTACCATTGGGTTGGAACATACCTTATGAGTTCAGCTCAGCTGATTTCACTGCAAGTATGGAATTCTAGAAAAACACTTGGATGATTGTGGCCCCAAGCAGGCGAGGATTCATCTGGGGTGCTGTTAAGATTTTCACATCATCTGCCCTCACTCACCAGTTTGTGTTTGTTTCCACAGGATGTGTCATGGGTGACAGTGCAATACATGCTAGCTGAGGTACAGTATGGAGGAAGAGTTACAGATGACTACGACAAAAGTCTGTTGAAGTGTTTTGCTCGAGTAAGAATCCCAATTTTATTTTCATTTATGTGTTACATTTCACTGATCAATGAAAGTTTATTTCCTGATTGCTCTGCATTTTGATTTGAAATTTGATGCTTTTCCCTGCAGATGTGGTTCAGCAACAAATGTTTGATCCATCGTTTTGCTTTCACACGGGCTACATAATTCCTGTATGCAAGACAGTAGAGGAGTGCATGGAATACATTCAGAGCTTGTCCACTGTGGATTCACACGAAGCATTAGGACTGCACTCTAATGCTGATATAACGTAAGGATCATCAGGAAGCGTTGTTCGTAATGTCTGATATTATTGCTAACCATGCATTTCTACTTTGTATTGAATATTAATCAGGTACCAGACAAACACATCTGCTGAAGTTTTAGACACAATCACAAATATTCAGCCCAAGGAAAGTGGAGGGGGGATCAGGAGTGACTCGAGAGGTCATTGTTTATAACATGGTAGAAGACATGCTGGAGAAGCTGCCTCCTAATTATGTGTCACATGAGGTCAGTTTGTTTGTTCAAAGGCCTTCAGTCGCCATTCCTTGCATGAACTGAAATCTAATGTCTGTCACTTTGATTGGTTAAGGTCAAAGCCAGGCTGTTGAAGATGGGTGTGCTTAACCCAGTGAACATCTTCTTACGTCAGGAAGTAGATCGAATGCAAAGGATTATAAGTTTGGTGCGCATAAGTCTGACAGACCTGAAGTTGGCCGTTGATGGCACTTTCATAATGAGCGAGGTGAAATTACTGCTCACACTTGTTTGTCTCTTAAAATACTAACATGTTTGTAATTCAGTTTAAATGTTAACTGCAAAAATTTTATTTTTCTTCAATATATAGTAAGAAAACTTTCTTGCAAAATACAGTCATGAAGTTTTAAAGTTATGTGAACTTGCATATCTGTACTTTGTCCTAGAAATTATGTGATGCCCTCGACAATATTTTTGATGCCCATGTGCCAAACCTGTGGAGGAAAATCTCCCGGGAGTCTTCCACAGTAGGCTTTTGGTCCACTGAGCTCTTGGAGAGAAACAAACAGTTTCATAGTTGGGTGTTTGAAGGAAGACCAAAAACCTTTTGGATGACAGACTTCTTAAACCCACAGGGTTAGTTGAACTTTGGAGCATTTGGCACTGTTATATGCAACCAAAGTGAAAACATCCAGGTGGTATTGTTAGTTAGGTAACTGTCTTTCAAGCTTAAGGAACATAAATGAAACTGAGTAGACTTTACTGAACTACTGTATTGGGCTTGTTTGGGATAAAACCCGCTAAAATGAAAACCTGCAGAAAATGTTACCATCACCCGGGAATAAACTCTGCCAGACTTATGCTAATCCTGTCTTTTCATTTGGATACTTGCAGGGTTTTTGACAGCTATGAGACAAGAAGTGACAAGGGCGGACAAAGGCTGGGCTCTGGATACGGTCACACTCAACAACAAAGTACAGAAGCAGACAAGGGAGGAGGTCACCGCCTCACCAACGGTAAGCTAAAAGGCAGTATTGTCTAAACACTGTGAATGACTAATTTTTTTTACTTAAGAAAATAATAAAATACTTAAAGAAACAATAAAATAATAATATTATATTATTATTTTTAAATATTATTTAATAATATCCTAAAGTGTTGTTCACACCCTTGCCTGTCATCCATATGTTTGCCATCAACTCCACTGCCCCTCTGGATCCGAAGCTTTATGTGTGTCCCATCTACAAGAAGCCAAGGCGCACAGACCTGAACTACATCACAGCAGTGGGGTTGCCTACAGTGGAGTCACCAGACCACTGGATCTTGCGTGGGGTTGCCCTGGTCTGTGACATCAAATAAAACACAGCTGCTTATCTTTGCTAACATATAAAGGGGATTAAACCAGAAATAAATATTTCTTTTTTTGATGACAAAGCCTTGTGAATTTTTTTCTTTGCAGAAAACCACAGCCTACTTGTAAAATGGATGGACTGTTGACAGATTCTCCCTGTGGTATGAGATAGTTTAATATTTTTCCCTTTTCTGTTTTCAAACTGCTGGCAATTACACTTTTAGCCTGTTAGTGTGAGTATAAGTATTGCAGTTAAACTGCATGTTTACTTAATAAACCAATCTCTTAAGTAAGTAATATAAATAATGACTTTGATCACAATTTAGTGGAAATCTGACAGCCAGTGTCTAAAAGTAAGGTATCAATCTACAAATAAAACATGATAGACATGATAGTATACGTACATGAAACATTTTTAATGTACTCAGGCCATTCACAAAGTCATTAATATGTGGGCATCTTCTATCACAGCAATAATACTCATACTCAATCAGGCTAGGCGTCCCCTATGCATTTTATGTGATATGTTATGACAGGATATTTTTTAAAGAAAAAAAATAGTAATTTTAAACTTGTAATATTACTTTTTAACTTTTACATTTGTAGCATTCAGTGAAGAGTGAAGCCTCTTTTTTATTTCTCTCTATTGTAATAAAAAATTGTCATTCTCAAGAAAACTATGATCCAGAAAACTGCAAATACAGCCATGCAGGTCTGTAGAGCTGTTTGTGAAATGGGTCCTTTTTCTCAAAGTGAACACAGGGGCAAAGACAAGCAACTGGCATCAGTGATCAAGCCCCCTCATCCTCTAAGGGACCTGCAGTTTTGTCAAGAGAGGAAAACGGTGTCCCTTTGAAAAGTGTTCTTAATCAAACCCAATTATTTCCACTCCTTTCACTTATTATTTCCACCATGGACCACATCCCACTGCCCAGCCTGTTAACTAGAGCCTGGGACACAGTGAAGGTCGTGCTCGGCCAAGCAAAATAACACAATAATTTGTGTAATTAATTGCTAGTTCTGAGTGTGTCTTGGGCATATTCTGGGAGTTGATACATTAAGTCTTTCTAACAAAGGTGTGTTGAGAAATGGTTAAAGCTAAATATAGCTCGTCTCGATTCGTTCTAATACTTTATTGTGCTAAATCACTGAGGCATGTAAATGGTATTAATTTATTTGCAATCAGTCTACCTGCAAAGCAAAAGAGTAGCAAGCAAGGCAGAGAGAGGAATAGCTTTATTAGGTGCATATTGTGGGTAATTATTTTCATAGTGCTGGCTGAGTGGCCTGCATAATATTTAGTAAAGAGTGTTCTGCTGTTATCTTACCTTTAACCTTACAAACAAGTGTAAACAAATCAACCCAGAGACTGGAATATTTTCTAAACATTTTGGGGTTTGAGCAGTACATGTCCTTAAAACATTTTTTAATTCAAATTATCAGACCTCTGAACACCTTTCATAAAAAGCTGTTCTAATATCTAACAAACTTCTTTGGCAACCTCCCGATCTTTTTGACAGAGGTTGTGAAGTTCTGACAGACGCATCTGAGTGAATTAAAATAAAATTAAGTGAAAAATGTCCTAAAAATAATAAATGGAGTTTAGGTTGTCTCGGCCTGTTTCTACACAGCAGAGGGTCCTGGGTTTGAGCCCATGCAGTGCTCTGCTGTGTGAACTGTGTTGTCCCTGTGCTTGCTTGAGTTTTCTCTAGGAGGTTAACCCTAACTATTGGGGCCCAGAACATTCTTGTTTGGAAACTCCTGAGATTCTTAATCTCGGGAGATTCTTAATCTCGGGAGATTCCAAAGGTTTTAAAAGCATCATTTAAGAGTACTTGGACGCATAAAAGCCTTTTATACAATCCTCAGTCCCAAAATAAACTTGGGCAGTTAAGCCACCTAGGCTACTGGCCACAAGGGCTCAATACAGCTTGAGCCCTTTTGGCCTTAGGCTTCCAAGCAGGCGGGGCCCCTGACACCCCTGGTTGGGCCTGATGGAGTGGAGCTTCATCTGCCTAACAGCCTGGCAAAGCTCCACAAGCCTGGACGAGCACAACAGGCCTCCATCAGGCCAGTGTTCTCTGTCACATCTTACATGGCCTATTGTACACCAGCACTCATTAACAGTACAAAGTCATGTTGGTGGCTAATGGATGTGTGGAGACAAAAAACAAGGTCCACAATCGACAGTTGTGCTCTGTAACTTTATTCTGTGTCGTGCATATGGTTTCTAAAAACATAAAAGGGTTAGAAATTATTTACTGAAATCAGTTACTGAAAACAGACAGGGGAAAAATAAACATCTTCAAACATTTGTCTCTTCTATTAAAATTTTTAAAAATAAAAATCCTTTTTATCTTTGGTTTTTTTTTTAGCCCCACGTAGTCCATGTAGTCAACAAGGGTGATCACTAAGAGCAGCAAAACTATGAAAACCTATGAAACTGACTACTGATGCTGCCTTTTCTCCAAGACATCATCATGCAGATACGATTTGCAAATAATTTTCCCTCAAAGCCATGGTGGAGTATTAGTATCACCCTTAGATATGTATTGATAACACAGTATTTTGACATATAGAGAGAAGCATGGTTAAGATTCTTTGCATTTTCCATTATATAACATATAACTGGACCTAGGAAAGAAGTAGGGGGACAATGAGACAGAAAGCTTTTACTTTGTGAGAGCCCAGTACCCTTCAGCTTTTATATAATGCACATATGCCTCTGGGCAAAGTTAGTAAAACATGATCATCTATTTGCAGTCCAAAAGTCACATTAAACTCTGCTAATTTCAAGAGATAAGAGAGATGTCCATCAACCATTAACCTTTTCCACCCAAATCTACTTGACCTAAGGGAATATTTTGTTAGCAATGCAGCAAGTAGTGTCCTTTACCAGTAAAAGATGCAGTCAAGATTAAAAACAAACAAATACATTATTCTGTATCAATTCATTAATATTATAATTGTCCAATTTTTAGTGGAGGGGAATTTAAATCAAGGCTTGAAAAGGGGTTTTTGGGGCGAGTTGAGGGCACTTTGTCTATGGCTGCGAATCCAGGGTTAATCGCTTTAAAAGCAGTAATTAGGTGTTAAGAGGTATACTTGTCTGTTTAAATTAGCCTTCAAGCCAGATTATGCTCCATGACTTACGATAACCCCCCCATCTGAACTCTGTGTTCTTCAAAAGCCCATTAACACCCATATTCCATTTAAAGACTCATCAAAATTGATTTCAGTGGAAAGTGGCTTTGAATGCACTCTCTTTCACTCTCATTGTAGCGACTGAAAGAAAAACATCAAACTAACAAAATTTATACTAAAACAGAGGAGTTCTGGAGCCCTTCAACGGGCAGCTAAATGGCCATAGTCACTTAATAGGAGCTGGGAAATCTTATACCAAAATTACAAATTACATGCATAATTCATTAATACATATACATAATGTATACATAATTAATGCCAATTTTTTATATATATATATATATATGTGTGTGTGTGTGTGTGTGTGTGTGTGTGTGTCTTACCATCACAAAAACGGTCAGAAAGCCACTCAAGTATAAAATCTCCAGTATAAATTTTTCATCAAGTAATAATACAATACAAAAACATTGCTACTTCTGACAACAAGCCTCTATGTAACATCTCTATGGGGTAGTTTAGTTTGTCAGTACTGTAGTATGGTTTTTAACAAAAGGTTTACAAAATGATTGCAAAAGTCAAACAGGAGCATGTCCAAATATTTCCAGCTAACCCATAACAAAGAACCTGGCAGTTATATAACTGTATTTTCTGTTTCTAAAACAAGGTTTGCTGAAAGTTAAACACATTTTAAAGTGAATTTTTAAAATGAATAGAAGTTGTTGTTGGAGATAAAATGAATTTTTCTTTGGTATGTATCCTCTTCATTGGTAGACAAATCAAACACGGTAAAGGGAGTTTGTAAACATTAACAGGACCAGCTAAAACAAATCTGTGTGCTTCAGATCACATGTGCTGCCAGGTTTTATCCATTGACTGAATGTGCTCTTTGGCCTTCATCCTGAGTGCTGCAATGCTTGAGCTCCTGTCATCCTCTGCTGGGTATTTGTCACTGAAGCTGGGAGGACACTGATAAGGAGGTGGCCCCATATGGGACTGCATACCTTGGACCATGCCAGGTGGAGTGTTAAGGAAGCTGTGACTTGGATAGGTAGGTTGCAGGCTCTGAGATGAACCCATGAAGCCTGGAATGGTGTGCATGGGTGTGGCACTGGAAATAGGCGAGGTCAGCCAGGGATCTAGTGGCATTGGATTGGCTACTGGCCCAACGTTTGGAGTCATCGGTGGGCGGTTGAAGGATAGCATGGGGGAATCATGGAGCTTCATGGTGTTGGTGTCCATTTTTTCTTGACGTCTCCACTTTGCCCTTCGATTCTGGAACCATACCTGGACCAAACAAGATGAGATGGTGCAGTGTCAAGGAAGCAGTGCATTAGCAAGAACCATCACAATAACACAAGGTGGTGCAACATTTGTTTTTGGTGTTGTAGACAAGGTTAAAATGTATGTCCTAAAAGTGGGTGTTTGTTTCTGAGGCTAGGTGAACATAAAGGCCATTAACTAACAGTTTAATGCGGTACACTGAACATTCCCAATGTGTGATAAAGGCGACAGTAAAGACATAAAATTGACATTTGGTCTTCATTTCCTAATTACAAAAGCAGACAATAAACACAACAATTATATAAAAAAATAAATATAGCCTTACGTTTACTACAAACTTATCTGATGCAAAAAGAATTCTCAAAACACACACACACAAAATGTTGCAGCACCTACAATTACACCTTTTGCAAATGGCATCATGTCTTTCACTGAATTCTGCAGTAATCCAGTAGTAACAGATGCTACCAGTTAAATCTGTAAATCCCTGCCTTCTATAATCTAGCAAGAGACTTTAACTGACTTCTGCACGAGCCAGGTAAACAGTTGTAGTGCTGATTACGCTTTCCAAGAAATGGAGCCATGTGAGGGGCATACTAAAGCTCATTAATCATGCCAAAGAGTTTCAGGCAATATGGTCATCAGATCAATGTCTTTCAGTAATGAGTCCTTGGAGAAACAGCACCTTTGTTCTAAAGGTACACCACGATGAGAAAGTGATTGCTTTTTACAGACGTCAAAAAATAACAAAGGACCTTCCACATCAGCACCATCCCATTTAAGGTCCTTGTTATTCAGTTTGCTATTTCTGAACCCTACATTAAACATAAAAGCAAACATTTGACCTGCATAGATGGAAGAACTTGCTATGTAATAATTTTCTGTATGATTTTATTAGTCTGTCATATAGTTATGGAGGAATTTTGACCCACTCTTCTTTACAATGCTGCAGGCATTCCTTTATGCACAGCTCTCATGAGGTCCCGCTACTGCATTTCAATCAGGTTGCGGTCTGACTGGGTCATTGCAACACCTTCTTTTCTTTTTCATCCTTTCTGTTGTAGACGTGCTGTTGCACTTGGGATCATTCTCATCTTGCATGACACAGTTTGAGCCCAGCTTTAGCTGTTGGACAGTAGGCCTGAACTTTGACTATAGAATATTTCGAGAAATCTTGTGGTTTTTTAGATACAACTTTACAAATCTAAGCTGCATGTTCTGTGCATGTTCTTTTAAGAGAGAAGAGGCTTTCGCCTGACAACCCTCATGAACTTTTAACATTGAACATGCTGTCTGAGGCCGGTAGAGTAGCTCTTAGAGTTATTTATTTCATTATTTATTTATTTTTTGCAGTTTCTCTAAATTTGCTGGGATGTCCACTCCTAGGAGAATTGTGTCACACACTTGAATGCTCCAGACCTGGAAACTGTTGTAGAGTTGGTCACACTTGCGGATGACCTCAAGAGTGTACTTTCTTGTTTGAAAATTACCTGTAGTATTGTTTAAATACATTCCCTTTTAAATATCTTCAAATGTTTGTTTGTCATATTGTCTTTACCTGAACTCGAACCTCAGGCAAGTTGACTTTCATTGCCAACTCTTCACGGCTGTAGACATCCGGATAGTGGGATTTCTCGAAGGCTCGCTCCAGCTCATGAAGCTGATAGGTTGTGAAAGTGGTCCGGTTTCTTCTGTGTTTCTTTTTAGCATGCTCTTCATCCTTAGCAGTCTCTGGAGATCCCTCAGCATCATCTGCTTCCTTTTGCAGGTTCATCATTTCTTCCTCACACTTGTCTCCAGAGAAAATGTCAGATTCTAAAAGGAAGGGTGCAATAAAAATTTTTAAAGGGTTTAGATGTTACTTTTTAAATTGTGCGCTACTTAAACTGCAAACATCTGCTAATTTTTTCCATTTTATGGCAATGATTTTTGGTCTTGTTGTCTTTCCTTTTTCAGTAATCAGAAACCAAGATTATTATATATATATATATATGTAAGATTTTTCAACCAAGAAGTTTTCATTTTGGGGAAATATCTGTTAGGCATTATCCTACCAACAACTCAGAAAGTGATTTTTTTTTTCTCTTTATGTTTTCATGTTAAAACAGCTTAATGACTGGAAATCTTTTTCAAAGCCCTTTGACAGCATGTGAACTTTTGGGTGGGGGCGGGTCTAGGTGACATCATATCTTTCATGGAATTCCTCCCTGAGGTAATCCCATAGTGACAGATGCTATCAGTTAAACCTGCAAGTCCCTAACAACTGGCTCCTGCACGAGTCAGGTAAACAGTCGTAGTGGCGACAGTGCTTTCTAAGAAATGGATATAGAGCAAGTGAGTCATGTGAGTGGTGTGACCAAAGCTCATTAGTCATACCAAATCTTTTCACAGAATATGGTCATCAGATCATTAGCTTTAAATAATAAGCCCTTGGAGCAAAACATCTTTGTTCTAAAGGGAGGTGAGAGGAGAGAGTGATTACTTTTTATAGATATCAAAAACAAGAAATGATCTTATACATCAGCACCATCCCATTTAGGTTGCTTTGTTATTAAGTTTAATTTAACAAGCCGTACTTCTTTTTCTTCTTCTTTTTTTGGATCCTTACTTTAGGGCAGCAAATCATCTGCCTCCATCTCACCCTATTCCTGGCATCCTCCTCTGTCACACCAGCCCTCTGCATGTCCTCCTTCACTACATCACATGTCCTCCTTCACTACATGTTTAACACTACATCTTCCTCTTTTCCTCCTGCCCGCCAGCTCCATATTCAGCATCCTTTGTCCAATATAGCCACTATTCCTCCTCTGCATATGTCCAAAACATCTCAGTCTTGTCTCTCTAACTTTGCCTCTAATCTGCACAACCTGAGCTGTCCCTCTTGATACTCAGACTTTAAAACAATTGTTTCAAGTGTATAATGTTGAATGCAAACCATAGCAAACCCTACATCAAACATAAAACACTTGTGACAACAGTTTTCAAGGTTGGTCAGGAGCTACTGTTAGGCGTGCAAATCACTGTTTGGCTTTGGAATATAATTATATTCTTAACTTACAGCCATTAAGCATCACCATAAAAGTGCTCAGTAACTGATAAAGTCATATATGGGTTTATGAAACTGTTTTGCTGTGGCAGTAAATCTCAGTCAAGACTGTGGTCCACTGAAATTGTTAGAGATTGATCTGAACAATTGAAACCTTTCACAAAGTCAACTAACTATGCAGTAGCTCCACCACTGACATTTTTCTGTTCACATAGTTTGTAGCTACACAGTGTGTGTGTGTGTGTGTGTGTGTGTGTGTGTGTGTGTGTGTGTGTGTGTGTGTGTGTGTGTGTGTGTTGCCTTTTAAAAATCATCATTTATTTGGTGTCCACTAGAAATGTATATTAAATATTTTATATTATCTAAGAAACAGACACATGGCTTTGGCAGTGTCTATAATTATACAAAACCCTTTAAGGTCTGCAAGGAAGTGATTTTAATATTTGAAATCCCAAAACAAGTAGTTACAAAAAAGAGCTGAAAAAAGCTAGCAGAACTATACTATAGATCAAATTTATCATTCTGATCATTACTATGCATGTATAATAAAGAGCTCTATCACCCAGGACTGACCAGGGAGACAAAATCTTTATCTTTGGTCCTGATTCATCACATCCAGTTCTCTTTGGTCTAAAAAATATATGCAAAAATGAAATTTCAGGAACCATGATGTGCTTTATAACAGCAATCTCACTTTTGATAAAATAAAACAAGGTCACACAGTCATGTTTCTACTATCTGAGAAATATTGTTAGGATGCAATCAATACTTTTTTATTTTAATAACATTCAAATTACCATTCATGCTTATATTTCTTCATAATTGGGTCAATATACAGTAATGGTCTATACCAACCACTGTGCCGCCTGAGATCCTCAGGCACGGATATTTTATTATTATTTATTTATTTTTATTTTTTTTATCTGTCTGTTCATTTTTCTCAAGCTTGGCTGTCTATTCATACACACAGACTATGCATTTAATTGTTTTACTATCTATTTGGTCTAAAGCATTTTGCAATACAGATTATGTTATGTGCCGGACAACCAAGCTTTATTCTTATTTTTTAATACCTATTACACTCAGATTTGGTTGATTGATGATAAGGGTTGGCAACAGGCTGATATCACTGGCTTGCTTGCCTTTTATTTACAACAGGTCCCACCAGAATTGCAAAAGCAAACTGTGCTGACAGGCCTCGCTCTCATCCTCAGAAGGTAAAGGAAGAAATATGAGAAGCTGGATGCACCTTTAAGCATAACTGTTTATGTTCATCCCATCTCTCTTCCATGCAGGTGTGCCAGTTAGCTTGCAAGCAAAACACCCATAGCCAGACATTAAAACTGAATGGTATGGAACTAGTTTTTATATAAGTAAGTTTATCACCTGTGTCTGACAAGTCTGGAGAAAATAAGGCAGCCTTGTTACAGGAAAGTGTAAAGTGAAAGTAACGTGTAAAGACATTCAGTTTATTCATGGATGGATTATTCATCCGATATAAAGGGGCACTGCATGGTTGAAACATGTAGATTAAATGAACCCACACATTCTATTTTAAAGTTTTTTTCTATTAACATAAGAGGTAAGTAACATTGAGGTAAAGCTGATGAAAATCAGTAGTGAGCAGTTTAGTTTGGACACTCAGAAAAGTTAATCAAACAGTATCCTGCATTTTATTTGTTTTTTTGGGCTAACTTTTGCATTTCATGGAGTGTAAATGTTAAAGTAATGTCTATGTTTTGTCCTTAGCATGTGCACACACTTAAATACAGTAATTTTCACATTCACTTTACCACTTCCCACAACAATTTTCCGCAAGGTGCTTAATGATTATATTTAAACAATTTGTAAAACAGCTCACTAAACACTGACGCAGATACACGTGTGTGAGTATTATGTTTTAAACTGGACGTTCAAGACCGTAACAGCCTTAGTACAGGTTTAATTCCATTCTTCACCGAGTTAACAAGAAAATCCCCTGAACAATTTAAACTGAGAAAGAAAATCTAACAGTTTTTGTGTCTTTTCTGAAAAGACTCACCGTGGTAGGAAGAATTTTGGGAGCTGTCACATAAGTCTGGTAGGTGAGCATAGGGGTCCGATGGAATGGTCTTTCCAGGGTTCTGAGGGTTTGCTCCATTTCCTTTTTGGCTGTCATCACCTTCTGCTGAATGGAGTAAAGGATCTTGGTCTTTAGTGAATCCCAGTATGACATCGATACTGTGAACCCTGCCTCCGGCACTGGATCCAGCACCTTTTGCCATGTCATAGTTGTCTAGGCAACTATCATCCACTATTCCCAGGGCATCCATTGACAAATGCATTCGAAACTTTGGAGACACTGTCTCTTTTTCCTTGTCAGGGAAAAGTAAACGGTTACCAAGTGAGACAAGGTAGAGTAGCTGTTGTTCTGCTTCACACACAACGGTGCAGAATTTTTTGAAGTGTGAGGGCCGTTTCCACAAGAGCAGAACACACTCACATGTTCATCTGCAAAGGAATAAGAGGAAAGAAAAGACAAAAATGTAAAGACATTCACTTTAGGTTATTTAGTGGTTTGTTATTAGACTAGATAGACTTTATAGGTTCCATAGTTTGCTGATAGTTTAAAATGTGAGCATGAGTCCCTAAGGGGAAAAATTATGAAGAGAATCAGCTAAACCGTTTTACACAATGAAACTATTTGGATTGAATTTTTTATATTTTGCAGTATCTTGTCAGTATGAGCTGATTCTGTGTTTACACTGGTTCCTATTTCCAAATATGTGTAATTATTTTCTTTTTCTAATTTGAAAGCAGTCCGTATAGTGAAAAAAAATGTACCTATTTATATTTTGAGATTGCGTTAATGGGCACTGAAAAAACACATTTGACATGGACAATATTTTCATCTCATACTAAAATCCAAGTACACTTTATTGAAGTATTAATCAACAGATGACATATTTGATATAAGGTACAATGACAAAGTACATAAAGTAGTCTTACCTTCCTTCGTTTTCCTTACACTGGCTACGCTGCGCACATGACGTCTCTGTAGTACGTAAGTAGACAACTGAGTCTAAGAGTATCTACTGTAGGCATTTGTGACTCCCTGTTAAGTCCTTGAAATCCCCTGCAAACAACTGAGCAAATGACCTACTGCTGAAGTTCTGTGCAGAAAGAATATGTAACATGTCTTTCCTGACAAAACCTCTCCTTAACCACACAAGACACCAAAGCTGGAGGGTGAATGGTAGTAAAATCAAAGGGTTTAAGAGGTTTATTAATTGGAATCCTTCCCCTTTAAGAATGACTGGCAGTTGTTTTCTGGTCAAGTAATTGCTCCAAATATGTCCTGCATTCAGACCACAGAGGGAGGCCATTGCTAACTGAAGGCTCAACAAAACTTTCTTTCAAAAAATCTATTGTCTGAAAGATAATGGCTTGTACTGATAGTTTTCCTCCCGTTAATCCCTTCATTATAGACAATACAAGGGAGGAAAAACACAGAGATGGGCTTAACTTAAATGACTATACACTGTAAAGACTTATAAAATAAAGTTTCATTAAAGTAGAAGTGACTTAATTTAATCCTTGCACCACAATTTTGCAGATTTTAATAAAATAAAAATAATAAAATAAAATAAAATAAAATAAAATAAAATAAAAGAGAACTACTTATGTTACAAAGTAATGGGAAGTAAATATAATGGGATTGTTTTATACTCAAGATTCATGTAATTATACAGTTACTATAAATAGTACAATCTAAGAATAATAATAACGATAATCACAATAACTGTTCATTTAATGATAGAAAACCAAAGTAAAGGATAGCACCCCACTTTACCCAAGTAATTCACACACAAGCAGACAGCAAGGTTTTCAATATAATCCATGCCACACCTTTAAAATGTTTTAGCTAAAAGGGTTTTCTTCAAAACACATGTTTGCATTTCTAAAATCAAACACATGATAGGCATAATCTGGCCATATATGCGTCTGATAGTACACAGTGGATTTGCATTGGTGGCAGTGGGGTTTTTTTCATTCTGCAGCCTGCAAGATTCTCCTCTGCCAGCTGGCACAACCAAAGCTGTAGCAGCTATAGTAGGTGTTGCAGAGATCAATCCCATCCTTAATTAGCCTAAAGACTTCGCTGGAGATTTCCACTGACCTCACTCCACCTACCTTAAGATATATTTAGGAGTTCTTTAGGGGTGCAGAAAGTGCATTTTCCCACTTGTAAGTTATTTTTATTTAATATGCGAAAAATCCAAATTGTCTTAAAAGACAATTGCTTTGTTTTACAAGCTCTTTGGCACGCAATAAAGAAACAGCAGGGTATATCCCATCTTCTAGGAGTCGATGAGAAGGTTAGATATCCGTGGAAACCTGAAGCTAAACAAGTTTAAAGCCATCTGGCATCACTAAACCAGCAAGCAACATTGTCAGTGCGACCTATTAGCAAAATGGCTATAGGTTAAGTGCTTTGGCTGACCACCTTTTCTGGGTTGTCAAAGTTGGTTTCCAATAAAGGAGAGACTGAAAAGCCTATTACTTTTGCCTGTGAATAAATAAAGAAGTTAAAGATACCCCCCTGGCAGAGATTTGCCAGTAAGTAGGCTGCTGCCATATGGTGACTATAAAGAGAGCCAAGCCTGCAAGGTGTTGTGCAGCATCACCTTTCTCCAACTTTCAATATATGGAGGGAAAAAAAGTGGAATAGCAAGTGAAAACCTGTTTATGTAATACTTTTTCAGAATTCATTGTTTTCAGAATTTCTCCCCAAAAAAAGATGAGTTGTGAGTGACTCTCTGACAGGCAAAATTTGACACACTTGCATGTTGAAAATAAATGCCTCCACAAACAATAACTGGCATTTAAAGAGTCCCAAATTTGGGATGAATTAATATTTATTATCTTATCATTATCTGATAACTGTTGTTGGCATTGGTGTATATGGAAGGTTTATTGCAAATAAAAGGTCCTTCTTGAAAAAAGCTCGCTCTGGGCTAATAAACCAGCAGAAGCACCATCACTGCAGTTAATCCCTATTACAGTCGGTCATCATACTGACTTGTGATAGCTGCATACAGTACCAGTCAAAGGTTTGGACAACCTTTGACTGGTACTGTATTTGTAGGTACTGTTAATTATGGCTCAGTTTACTGTAAATATTTTAGTGCAGTGCAATGTACAAAGCATGTATGTAACTTAAAATAATACATTGATTTTAGTCCATAATGAACTGTTTCATTCTCTTTGCCATTTTTGTCAGATAGTTTATTTTGTTCTCAGATCTACTTATAAACCATTTCTAAAGCCCTTTAATGTTTGGAATACTTTAATAATGGATAATATTTATATGACTATGCTCCTAAGCCAGGTCAAATGCAAGGGAAACTGATAATCATTTTATCACATTAATATATTAAAGCTGTCCCTCTTTGCTTGTTTCCCCATTATCCTAATTGAGTACAAATTGGTTAAGAGGGCACAACGCAGCTATCAAGCGCCTTAGTTTTATCAGATGACAGTTTAAGTCCCTGAGATCCTATTAGGAAGAAAGCAGCTAATGTTTAAAGGCGCTGTGTCAGCTTACAGGGGGAAAGGGGGATGGTGAACAGCAGGGGGATGACAGAGACATGATGGAAAGGGAGGGTTAAATGCTGGGAGATATGAGCAGCTCAAGCTGAAATGTGAAGAAAAGGCTGATCTGTCGCATGTTGTTCAGGTGCAGATGTGGACTTCATGCTTGTAATTCAAAATTTATTCAAAAAGTGATACTTTTTTAACTCTAAAGACTTTAAAATAAGCCAGTCACTGCCCAGAAGAAATGCTTTTTTAAAAAAAAAAAATTTTTGCATAGAAGCTTAAAATATCGGTTGAGGATACCTCAGATGTGTACAAAAGTTTTTAAAAGCACATTTTTTTGTATTCAGTAATAAAAAAAATATGTGATTGTCAATCAGTGGAGAAGATAAGGTATATGGGTCCAAATTAATACTAGGATCCATAATCCTAAATTATACTCTGTGTCCTAAAATGTGTTCTGTAGATCAAAGAAAATCCAAATTCCTGACAAATGAAGAACCAAGTGCACAGCGAATCACATCCAAGCTGCACCGTACTGATGCAGACATTAGGAAAAAGAAAGAAAAATATTTGGGGCATTCAGGTAGTTTATCTTTTAATCTTTTAGTTTGTCATAGTAGCCAGAGAGTTTCTTTCCCTCTGCTCATCCAGATTAGGAACTTCCCATGGCTAATGCTTTTCTCACCCAAAGTCGAATTTAGCCTCTTTAAACAGACAAGTTTTTGAATGAATGTCACAAATTAAAAAACAAAACAAAAACAAGTCTTATTACTTTATTGATGTTTTTAACAGTGACAGATGAAGAAATAGACAAATTAAATGTCATACAAACCACACTGTGGATCATACTGTGTATGTAGCAAAATAGGTCTGACTTGAAGATGGTCGGCTCATTTAGCGAAGCAGCTGTAGATGGAGAAGCACCCCACAACCAAAGCACTTTACTTCTGTAATCTGAGTATCTGAGAAAGAGGACTGCTAAGATAAAAGTCATTAGCTGCTAAATAGCCATTTAATTTTGACTGTTTAAACGCTGCAGTTCATGTGACAGATAATGCGTGAAGGCCTGGGTGTGATGTAAGCACTGTACATTTTATGGAGTTGTAGTCACATGAGGGTACATTTCTCCTCTGCAGTCTGCTTTATCTCTGTCATTGTGGTCTGGGCCTTGGTTTTCAGTGTGTCCACATCCATGTTTTGAAGTTTATTGAGGAAAGAGTCATTGGCCTCCTCTTCCTCCTCATCTTCATCCACCATTTTTGCGAGCTCCTCTGGTACATCAATGTCATCCCCAGCCATCTCAACTAATGCAGTGTCTTGAGTGCTCTGTTACAGAAGTCATAAAATAGTATTCAGTAAGTTCAGAATGGTGGTAAAATCTGATGATCCATTAATGTCACCTCAGAAATGCACAGGAGACTTTAAAGAGCTGCTTATGAGACTGAATGATTATGCAAAAAATTGTAGGCTGAGCTGTGCTTTAACAGTGTTTCAAACATGTGCGAGAAATCACGCAGTATTAGTTACAGCGCAAATGAACTTAGGATAAACCAGTTTGATGTTAAACACACAGTAACTAAGGAGTTCCTTACATCTGGAAGTCGATATTTATCCCTCAGTGCCACTCTTAGATTTGCCCTCTCAGCCTTCCGGTTGGCAAAGTCCTTGTCACGCTGAATCCTGCAAAACACATACACTTTACGTAAGACAGTAAATGCGAAAACTGCAAACAACAGTGTGAGTGTGAGTTAAAAGAAAAAAAGATGCAGTAAATATACCACTGGAAAATAATTGTGTTTATTTTTTACAGTCCATTTAATGTGTAATTTTTAAATTTCTTTACAAATTTGGATGTGACCCATATGTCCTAAGAATCTCATAACCCCACAAAAATGTATCCTACCACAAGGAAAATGTATTAAAAGGTTTAAGGGTGGCCAAAAAAACAGATGGCCTGGAGTAACGCTTTCCTATCAGTATCTTATCACACTTATCATACTGCGATGTTAGCAAAAGAACACACACCAGGAATCCCAGTTGGGTCAGTTAGACTGCCACATGAAACATTATCTTGTTAAGCTGATCATCAGGTCTCATTGCTCTGCACTGGTTTTCCTGCCTTCATCTGCTGTATTGTGTTTGAGCTTGTGTGGATCTGTGAGTATCAAGTTGCTGTCTGACTGTTTGACCACAAATATAGACATGTCATAGACATAATCAGGAGTTGAACAAACAAAGCTAGCACACAGGTACATCTCAGGCCTCTCAAGGTTCTTATCTTCATCATATATTATGATATCACGATGCCTAGCTACCACTTACCAACAGGCTAAAATGACCCATTTTTAGTATGTCACCTTATAAAAGCCATTTTTTATTTCATAACATTTTTATTCCATGACAGTGGCATCTTATATCCAGAAAACAAACAAACAACAAAAATAAATAAAGGACTAATGCTTATACAATCACTCCCATATTTATCTTCTATTTCTTTACTTCTGTCTATTTACAAGCTCTACCACCCCTATTTTTGTTTTTGTTTTTTAGTGAAGGGTCGGTTTGTTTACTTTAAGATGGCATTTTCAGCAGCACTGCCCCTTTTTAAAATTTCCTAACTGCTCACCACAGGCTTAGAAATGTCTTAAACAGCAGGGAAAAGTCCAGAGGATGCCCACCATTATATTTATAATACATATTTTTTTAAAAAAACAATGGTAATTTTTCTGCTTTTTTTGTCCACATGTACAGTATATAAGCAAAGGTTTTGGGTCAACCTCTTAATCACTGAAGTCAGATCTTTTAATAGCAGGTGTATAAAACAGCTATGCAGCTGCCTTTACAAATATTTGTAAAAGAGTAAGTCACTCTAAAGAGCTTACTGAATTTGAGTGCGGTACTGTAATACGGTACTTCCTCTGGCATTAACATCAGCACAGAAACTGTGCACTGGGAGTTTCGTGGTATGGGTCTCCATGCTGCAGGTGGCGCAGTACTTTTAGTCCATTTAGTGTTACTGTTACTGAGAAACTGTGACTTTGCTGCTGCAGTTCTCTGGTGGTTACTGTAGGTGTTTCATTAAGGTCACAGTAAAGTACTTGTGAAACTTGTGGTATAAAAATCATTTTTTATGGTATGATTTGTTGCATTTACACTGAACCAAGGCAGGGCATCTGTTTCAAAAACTATTTATTTTTAATAAAAATGACAATAAGGCTGCATACAATGTAAAAACACTTTGGTGATGTGCATTACTGAACTGCAAGGTTTAGTTTAGAAGGGGAAAAAGGAAGAAACTTTTACTTATTTACCTCTTGATTTCAGATTAACCTCCCTGAAAACACTGAACTGCCACAATTTGTGTTATTAGCCCACTTCTATAACTGTAGCTGCAGTAATGTCAGACGTGACCCTGCTTAATAAGATTAACTGCACGAAGAGCTACAGCTTGGCACAAATCCAGGGTTACAGGGATGTTTTGGCCACGGCTACACTCCCTCACCTCATTCACTCCCATTACTGTGCCATTAATATACAAAGGCGATATCAGCATTTAACTGCTTAGATACTTGGATTTATCCTCAAATAGAATCACAGTAACTTGAAAAAAAATGAACTCACTGCAGTGTTTTACCTTCTGCATAAGCAGTGCTGTCACTTTCTGGAATGTATAGATTTACTAAAATTGTGACCTGGACACTGTCTCCTGTGTAAATAAAGCATAATAAGCACTTTTTATCTTATCCTGAATAATCTAGGTAATCTGTTGTGTTAACAACCAGTTTTGTTTGCTAGTTCTAAAAATAAATAAATAAATCCTAAGAGGGCCTGTTATGTTGCCACTTGAGTTTAAAAATAAATTATTAATTAAAAACATCTAAAACAAAACAAAAGATCACAATTTTTATTGGTATACTTAATTTGATTGGATGAACACTAAACTGCCTTTTCAATACCCTGTGCCACTTGAAAAAAACAAGTAAATAAATAAACAAATAACTGTAATCTCCCTCATTTCTCACTCTACGACTTTAACGTCATTACAAGTGTCTTTTTCACTTAGCTGATGGCAGCTTACACTTTAGCTTGAGATTGTAAGATGATTAAATAATTATTGTTTTAAAATGCACTGGCTAGTAGACATGTTTAATGGTGGCCTCCTGAAACCGCACACAGAGCGTAATCTGCTTCACTGGCTAATTTGAGCCCCAAGGGAATAAACCCCTACCTAAAGCTAAACTATAAGCCTGTCTCACATCCGCTGATGTCATATACGTAGTCACACAAGTAAGACAACATAATACACACCCACACACTGTAAAAAAAACAAAAAAAAAACATCGCAGTTTCAGCTATGGTATGTTCACTATGTATGTATGGAGAGGTGTATGCCATTTTGTATGTACGCCACCAACAGCAGTTTATCATAATAGTCTAAGCTGAGTCTTAAGATTGAGCATTGTCCAGCACATGTCGTAATCGAGGGCAAAGTAGCTCAAGGCCTTGGCCACAGCCTCAGGTACCTTCAAGATGTTTTATTGTTGCACCTTTTGCTGGCAGTGTGTTCTGCTCTATAAGAACATTTATTGGTTGCATAAGTCTAAACCTTACATGACAAGTGTCTTCGATGACAATATGTCCCCCTTTGTATGAGACTGCAAAGCATTTTTATTCACTGTCCCCCTGCTCCACATATAGAGACAATGTCCCACATTTTGACTTGTTCTCCAGGATGTGAACTTTTCTAAAGTCTGGCATTTAGCCAATACATGTGAAAAAAGCAGAGCAGGGAAGTCATTTTTTATTATATTCAAGTGGGGGTTACCCTCTCTAATGCTATGCCCATCGGGGAAAGAAGCCACCAAAGAGTCACATGCTTTGCAAATGTTGGTGAATATGATATACTGGGAAATAATTTGTCTCTTTGGTTAAAATTATTCGTCAAATTCACACAGGGGAAAATATGACGTGAAGAGACACAGTATATGTGTGTGTGTCTTATCTACCCCCCCCCCAAAAAAAGCTAAAATTGTCAGATATGGCAAAAAAAAAAAAAGTCTCATCATAATCTATGGACGCATCCCTACTGAAATCCAATGATCATTACCAGATGGAAGAGAAGCTGAAATAACAGAGAATACAGGAGTATATATAAGACTATCACACAAAACCAGAAGAATAAACTTCTGGTTTTTTGTATTTTTATTTTTAAGTTGGATATGAAAATCTCAGAGTACCTCCCAGCATTGCTAACATGTCCCACATTGTCCCATGCAAACATTGCTTTTTCCACACAATTGGGTTTTTAGGATCTGGTCACCCTACACGTGTCTGAAATGTAGAACAGAGCTTCTATACATTAAGAGGGAAATGCAAACCAATTTCCTTCTTTCTACATGTCACCACCATGGCCCACATTGCAACAGTAATTCATGAGCGGGTTTTTAGAGTAAAAGGGTGCTTTTTATCAGTACTGTATACTTCTTCTTTCTGCAACTCTGAAATAAACACGAAGTGAAAGCCTAGTATTACTAATCACTAGTACAACACTAGTGCTTAACATGGGTTGTATTTTTTCACTTTTTTCCAATTACACATTGTAAAACTTTGAAACGTTTACATAAATATTAATCCCAGCTGACAGTAGTTGAGAGGCGATTGAGAAACTGCCGGTCCAAAAACACAGTAACAACTACTCACACTTACACATCCACACATATGAAATTTAGAATACCATTTAAATATGTTAATCACCAGTATGTGTCCTCAGCACAAAGCACATATTGTTGAACAATTTTAAGCATCCAATTTAGTTGCCTTTAAAATTATTTTATGGCACTGTTGTCAGTCGTCCTATGCTGTCAAGATTTACTCACTTTTCTTCCACCATCTGCTTCTGGTACTCCTCAAACTCCTCTCTGGACATGCCTTTGGACTCTGCCGTTTCCTTTCCATCTGATCCCACTTTACCGCGAGATTCGCCACCTCCTCCGGTAAAACTCTTCAACTTATCACCCAACATTTGATTCATGAGGAACGCCATACTTCAGCTGTAATCTTTTTCGGTCCTACAGGGGAAATAGGGAAGCTGAGGGCTAGGGGAGTGAAAAAGGGTAATGTTAAAATGTTCAAATCAAGATACTGGTTACAAGAGCTGTATACAAACTTCCCTAGATGTGTGTCAAGATGATTAGACTGTATCAATAACTTGTAGCTGGAGTAAAACCGCTAAAGAGCTTACCTCATAATTGACAGCCTGTAGATAATGGAGAGTGTTTATCTTGTCAACAAGATGGAGTAGACCCTCTAGGTGTAGTCTGCTGTTATCTACCTGCCAAGCCAGCACTGATTCCTGCAATGGAACTGGTGTGATGGAGTAATAAAAAAAACAAACTAAAATAATAAAAAATAATTGTAAATAAAGAATAAATAATGCAAATAATGCAGGTACAGCACACCAAATACATATTATATGAACAGTGGTTACCCAAGTAGCTTTTACAGTCAGTTTGGGTATTAATGTTTGAGGTTAGCACACTTTGCAAACACATTTGCACACATTATATATATCTATATCTATATATCTATATATATCTATATATCTATATCTATATCTATCTATATCTATCTCTCTCTCTCTATCTCTCTCTCTCTCTATCTCTCTCTCTCTCTCTCTCTCTATATATATATATATATATATATATATATATATATATATATATATATATACATATATATATATATATCCACTGATTTGACATGAGTTTTTGAGATTTTGACATGAGTTTAATCTTATCCCTGAAAAAACCTAAATAAATTGTATAATACATTTTAAAGCAATAAATAGCTTAAATAGCTTAACATTTAGCTTTATATTGCACAGAGAAGAATGACAGTATGAGTAAAGCAAGTAGAAATCGAGCATTGCAGGCACTACACAGAACATGCTGGTGCATCCTTGAGTGAAGCAGTAGCTGCATTTCAGGTTTTTGTTTTATGATGAAGATTTAAAAGTGGCCGACTTAAATCCAGCTGAAATGTTTGGGCATGACCTTAAAAAGGCAGTTCGTGCTCAAAACCCTCCATTGTGGCTGAATTAAAACAATTCTGCTAACAACAGTTGGCCAAAACTCCTCCACAGCGATGTGAAAGATACATTGCAATTTACTACAAACACTAGAGGTTCTTTTTTTTTTTTTTTTTTTTAAATTTCTCCAGTGCTTTTCACAACACACAGCCCAGCTACTGTGGGACAAGCTGAAGAATAAAACAGAAATGCTAAGGAAAGCCCCAGGTTTAAATGGATCTGCAACTGTGAGTGCTGATGTTCTCACTGATATGTTTTAGAATGGACCATCACCTCATCATGGATACAGGATTATCTCACTAACCCACCCTTGAGCGTGTCCCATTTTGGTTCTCATTGTCTTCTCCCTCTACACTGCAGACTTCTCATACACCTCAGAAGTCCTGTGATGACTCTGCCATTGTTGGCATCATCATAGAGTTAAAAAAAAAAGCTGATCTAGGAGTTTGTTACCAACAGAACCACCTCCAGAACAATCCTGGAAAAACCAAGTCCTGGAGGTAGACTCCAGCAAACATTTGCCTTTTCTACCAGTGAACATCCAGAGAAGAGACACTGAAATTATGAGCTCTTATAAGTACCTGAATGTTCCTCTGAACTATTCAAGCACCCTTTATAAGAAAGGAAGGTGCAGGCTGTATCTGCTCAGGAGACTCAGGTCCTCTGGGGTGCAGTGAACCTGCCCATGCACCCCATGCAGCCTTACATAACGTTCAGCGATAGGCTACTTCGCCCACAGTGTCTGAAGGAAAGACAGCACAGGTCCTTCCTTCCTTCCTGCTGCAGTCAGACTTTAAAATTAATACTGCTCATTATATAAAACACCAACACTTACATTGTTAAATAGCAATGCACCTCATGTAAATAATGTAAGCCATTATCATATGATCTGTCTATCTTTAATATTATTTTTATTGTCATTATATTATCCTGTTTGTAATCTTTTTTTCTTTTTTTTTACTACTTATCATTAGGTGTGTGTGTGGTATTTTTTACTCTATCCTGCTGTATCACAGGGACTCATAAAGAATTACCTCTAATGAACAATCACTTTCTGCAGCATTGCAGATGAAGCATAAAATGATGGCCTCTGTACAGTAAGTTAGCTATGCAGTGTTAACGTTTTCAGGGCAAAACTGATAGTCTTGTTAGAAAGAGTGTTGCACGTCAAGTTAATGTAGCCTGATAAAACCTTTGGCCACTTATTCTGGACTGGCAGAATGCAAGTAACAGATGTTTGCTTTCTCCAGGAAGCATCACTGTATTCTTCACGACACATGTCACAGGATTAAATTTCTTATTTCTAAATTAGGGTGCTGAATATGCTAACCTTGCAAACTGTAATATAGATGTTACTAAGAGGTCTGGCCAACTCTTGTTTTTCACTGATGAGTCTTACTTGCGGAGCACTCTCACACCATCTGGTGGCAAAAAGACAATAAATAAATAAAGCGAGTGACTCAGTTACTTAACACAAATGCATGTTTCATGCTTTTTGACTGTGATTTAAAGAAGCAAACACATAATAAGGTAGCTGATGTAACTTATATGTGTTTTTGTGTATCCTCTGTGCTCTTTATTAAGAAAAATAATCATAAAAAAATCAGCATGTTTTGTCAGCTTATTAACTGTTAAAAATGAATTCACGATCAATAATAGAAGGCACTAATTTAAACCCACAGAAACCTTCGTGGGAAATTAAATAGAAAAAATATTGAAGTTTTACCTTCTTTATTCCAGTAAATACAGGAACACATTGTAACGATGTAAGTACCTCCTTATACAGATAGAGCTGATATTTAATCTAAAATTTGCATTTGCCAACTGTTCTACAAATTGTGTAAAAAGTGCTTATAGCTTAAATCAGGCATATTACAGTATTTCACTGCTGTGCAGTGAAATGTTACTAATAGAAAGTGTGAAAACACCTGAACTCAATTTTTCTACCAAGCATCCACAGTTGAAGAACTGGAAACTCTGGCTGCTCCCTTTGGGCAGGGGACAGCCAGAGGGATGCTACTTTGTGTATGGTGACACTGCAGAGAGTTGTGTGCAGCTGTGAGGACCACAGGAGAGAAAGGGAGGGAGGTGAAGGAGAGGGTGAGAGCGTCACAGCCAGCATCAGGAGAAAGGGAGGGCAATCTATGTGGAGGAGGGGCTTCATCGAGGGAGAGGGAGGTTATAAGAGATGGTGGGAAAAACTGAGAGACAGAGAGAGAGAGAGAGAAAGACTGTGCGCATGAGGAGTGAAGATGCTGTTGCCAGGGAACAGTGCTGAAATGGAAACATCCATTATTTCCAGCTCGCCAGAGGAGGACAAATCCTTTCATGATGGAGAATCCAGAATGGACTGAATGTGAGGGAAACAGGTGATCCTGACTTCGAGCAGCCTGACAGAATCAAAGAGAAGGTAGGCAATTGTTATTACATAACCATCATAGCACTGCTCCCAAACAACTGACATCATTACAGCAGGATTAGAGCCTGGGGTTGAGGCATTAGTGCTGGTGGAGGGAGGAGGAGAGTGATCATCATGCTAAAGGTACAGGGTAAGGATTATGATTATTATTACTCAAAGCAGCACAGGATCTGGCTGACAGAGGACGCTGAAAAGATCAGAGCAGGATGGTTTCTGCTGCATGGTGACTGACTCTCCTAATCAGTCCCTTCTCTACAGGAGGACACAGTTTCTGTCTCAGCCTCCATTAACAGCAGCAGCAGTAAACAACAAGGATCATACAGCAGCCCAGGCCCTGAGCACACGGCAGTCCCACCTGCAGATGTAAACAGTGATGATCCTGTCTCAGCAGCTTTAAGGATCTGAAAGGAAACCAGGAAAGCAGAAAGTCTTTGAAATTACAGTATGTGAGTATCCTGTCTTTGTACAAGCCATGTTTTTTTCTTATAAGGAGCTTTTTTTTTCTCAGCAGAATCTACTAATGTGAGGCCCAGAGGGCAAATCATTAAACATGACATTCAGTGCTTTGTTTCATTCTGTGACTGCACGCAATTATTCACTGAGACTGTTTTCACTTGTTTGCTAATTGAGGAGTTGGCAGTCATGACAGAATAGCTTCTTTGCTTTTGCATTCATTTAAAGGCCATGGAAATGCTTTTTTTTTCTCTGTCAGCTTCTCAATAAAAATAATAAGATCTCAGATTTTTTAAATTTTATTTTGCAGTTTGTTTGTTTTGAAGTGGAGTGGACTCCAAAAAAAAGGAAAAGGGGGCAATGTTTTAGATCACAGTTGGATGACAGTCACGGGAGTTGCTGGTTTCCTTTGAATATGGTCTGATCAAACTAGAGCTACACAGTCTGGTTGAAGCAGATTTCCCAAGTGGGATCACTCTCTTCAAACAGATATTTTGAATTTTGTTCAGAAATATTAAGAGATGTTGAAAAGATGATAAGTTAAAAAACTTATCTCTTCAGCACTCTCTTCTGAACTGTTAATTAAAAAAAAAACAGAGGACAGCTGTACGTGATAATGTCTCTGTTGCCTTTCGTCCTCAACTGATCTAATGATGCTTATCTTCAAGCCACAAGGCATATAAATGAATAAATGATTTCATAACACAGAGGAGGGAAAAATACCCCTCCACTTCACTTGATCCTACCTGCTGTATATCACAGAGGGAAAACTTGTCAAAAAAAATTGTGGTAACATATATGCATGTGTAACGCCTGTTTCCACTTTTCCAAGTCTGACACAAAATTTCAGGTCATAGGTTTGCCAGGCATAAAAAGTCAGTAGCTCACAATGAGGGAAATGAGGGCAGGCCTGCCATCTGGACATAAATCCCTACCGAACACGTGCCGCTGCAACATTACTTTGTGTCCATCAATCAGCATCTCATTGCATGTGCAGCTTAGCCTTAGAAAGAGATGTGTACATGGACAACAAACCACATGCAGTTATCGTGTGAGAGCAGAGGGAGGCGACTTGAAATGCGATTTAGCCAAGAAAGGTCTCAAAGTGGCATTTAAGGATTTCCTCATCAAATCTGCACAAAACCCTGCAACTTTCTGATGGGATAGTGCAGTGCAAAGACCTCTGATCTCCATCCTTTAGAGTTAATTCACATTACAGCTGTACCGGTAGCAAGTAGCCGTAGGACCTGCACCTTTTAGCCCACATATGCTGCTTTTTTAAGCACATCAGTGCCAACCCAGTGGACAAATGGACTGCAGTAACGTCTGCGTCTGTAGCCTGAATCCTGGCTAGGACAGTGACGTAGGGAGACACATGATGTTTACTTTGTGCATGAGGGATTCTTGATGCTGAGGCTCCTGTAAATGACCCAAGCATGAGACACTGTGACCTTTACATCTAATACCAAATAATGAGCATAATGTCATGGAGGGAAATGTCTGCTTTGGTTCTATACAATATGGAAGCTCAGATCACGATTTGCATCATGGAAACACATGCTTGTTATGCCCTGAGGAACTGTAGTGTATGAGCAATTGGAAGTCTTTTTCTGTCTCCCTCCCCAGGGACGAAACGGGAGGAAACCCACTGGGACTTTATGTCAAATTCATATTACTGCAGTTTAACTACAGAACATTTATGGCTAAATTGCGCTTGGGTTCAGATTTTGTCCCTTAAATACAGTCTTCCCTACACAAAGGTCACAGTTTTGGCTAGACAACACATCTACTCTGTGTTCCTGACCATCCAGTTTCAGTCTCTAAAACCTCTGAGTCTGTTACTTCATCTATTTTTGATATGCTAAAGTATTTTAGTGCAACAGTACTGTGCAAATGTTTTGATATATTTTGATAAGAAAATGGGAAATAGGTCCAAGGATTGATTGAAATATGCAAGCATAAATGGAAATACAGCATATAAGGTAAAAAAACAGAGTTTGCACAATTCTGCAGAGTTTGAAAGTCAGTCTTTGGTATGACCATCTTTATTCTTTAACACAGCCTGAACTCTCTTGGGCAGCTTTCTTCAGGAATAGTCCTCCAGGCTTCTTAAAGGACAAAAGCTCTTCTCTGGATGTTAAATAAAGTAGTTTCCAATCAGATGCCTTCCAGATGGTTTTGCATGGTGGATTAAAACCTGACCGTACTTCTCTGTGTTCATAATTCAGTCAGTTTTGACAAGATCTCCGATACCACTGACTGAAATGCAATCCCAAACGGTGACAGAGTCTCCACTATGTTTAAGAGATGGCTGTATATATTCACTGTTGTACTGCTCTCCCGACCTCCGCAGTGTGTACTAACAATAATTTGAACCAAAATTTTCAAATTTGGATTCATCACTCCATCAGATCTGTTGTCACTGATTTTCAGTACAGTTCTTGTGTAATTTGGCATACCCTCAGCTTTTCTCCCAGTTTTCCTTCCTAAAGAATGGCTTCTTGACAGCCACACGTCCACTGAAACCATTTCTGATGAGGCTTCAGTGAATAGCAGATGGACCAGATGGGCCAGAAGTATTTTTATGCCTGTCAAACTGTGTTATCTTTATAGTAGATTTAACTAAAGAAATGGGAGCAAATTATGTGTTTTTGTGGTAGGCTGCTCATAGCAAAGTGCCTAAAGATGCCATTTAAAATGGGTTCTTTGCTTTTTTCTTTTTTTTTTTGTTTTTTTTTTTGTAGGCACAACACTGATTTATCCTTTGAGTTAGGTGTACCTTTTTTATGCTCGGATGATACATAGGTCATCATTAAGTGGCTTAACAAACAAAAAACATTCCTCTAAAAATGGTCTGGTACAAGGACTGGACAAGAAAAAACAGCCAATATCCAAATAAAAAAAAAAACCTCTGAAAAAACTGAACTAAAAGAGAACTATTGCTCAAGACCAGTTTAAAAAAACTGCAAGAAAGTCTGGTGCCTTCGAAGCAAAATATAAAGAAATGGAGAGTGGCCTAACGTGTTTGTACAGTACTTTAATTTCTTTCATTAGATCCTCAGATTCATTATTTGGCAGCCACCCAAATCTTTCTCCACACCTTCAGTTTGTAATACAGGCTTCACAAGTTTAAAGTCAGAAGAAGACATCAGCCAGGTTGTGTAAGTTGGGTGGAGTGTCTTTAATGCAGCTTCAACGAATTAACATTTTAACAGTGTGTTAACACTTCCTAGTGAATGGTTTGATCAATTCTTTCATCTGTTTGTTGATTACAGTGAGCTGAAGCCCATCCTCCCGGTCAGAGGATGGGTACAGCAGAAGCCACTTTACGCATGGACAGCATGGAGGTTAAGGATGAGTGGCAGGATGAGGACTTCCCCAGGTACGAGAGAAAGAAACGGACAGTCTGTGTTTGTGCGTGCAGTGTGTCTGATTTGTGCAACTAGATCAAGCTTTGGTAGAAAGTCTGTCACATGTTGTGTGAGTGTGTTGAGGGCTGAAAGGAAGCAGGTGTGTACTTTCCATGATGTAGACATCAGGTGTTATGTGAGCGGCTGGAGCAAGTGGGTGAACAAAATAGCAACCAGCAGATTGGGAAAAAGGAGAAGTCAAATAACTCAGTGTCCAGGAATTGGAAAATAGCCACTTACTGTACTGCTGGCCAAAATCTTTCTTTGAAAACTGAAGAAATGTGCTTTCATGTACTGACCAGAGGAACCTTCATTACCTCCAAACGGCTTCATTGAAAACGGCTTCAGTGTTTAAATGGTGCCCAGAATCACTAATGCATGTGTTTAATACTTGCAAATTCTAACAAAGTTAAAAATATCTCAGGATGACTTCACATGAATTATGGTGATGGAATATTAGGTAAGAGAAGTAGAATAATGTGATTCATCTGAAGGTATTTCAAACGTATCTTAGCTTAACCATTTTCCAGTAGGTCTGTGTTAGAAGCAAGTGCTTTTGCACTGCAAATTGTTTTTCTCTCCCCTACTGTCCAATTCACTCTTGAATTCTTGTTGGTGCTGTCCTAACCTTACTTCTACATAGCTGCTGACAACTTAATAATAGCAATTATCCAGCAGCTCCATCAGCCCATACTTGCGGCGTTGCAGGGTGTGTTTGTCTGTGCATGCAAGTCTGGGTTATTGTCTGTGTACTTGTCTGCTGCCTGCATTTATGTGTGTGCACTCTAATCTAGCCTTCTCAGCCACCCCCACCCCCCATCAATGAGGGTTCAGCTGTCGTACAATAAAATCAGAGGAAGTTGGTAATTACTGGTGTTGCTCTCTCAAAAAAAAGGGAACAATGTATTTAAATCCCATCACAGCCTCTCTAAAAAAAACAAAGGGCAAAGAGCAAAATGCCAGGAATGACTGCTCAAAATTCATAGCTTTTTAGTGGCTTCTGTCATCGCAGTTTATTTAGTTTAGCTGTTATGCTTATAACCAGCAATTATATAACAACCAAAACCACCATTACTTGAAAGCAGGAAAGCATTAAGCCAGATATAATTCCTAGGTATGTACAATTATTTCTAATTTATAGTTCATTTATGCTGCATTCATGTCCTTCACTGCAGGCCACTGCCAGAGGATGGAGATTCATGTGGCCTAACTGACAACAGGACCAGTAAGTGGCCTAAATATACAGCATTAGAATATATATATATATATATATATATATATATATATATATATATATATATATATATATATATATATGTTTGTTTTGTTTTTTACGCTGTATCTGTACTTTCCTAACGTGCTGTTTTCAGATCCTCCCACCACTCTGAATGTTGGCGAATCCATGACCCAACGTAAGCGTCGCACCCTGGTTGCCCCCGACATGAATTTGTCTCTGGATCAGAGCGAGGGGTCGGTGCTCTCCGATGACTTCCTGGAAACGCCCGATGACCTGGACATCAATGTTGATGACATCGAGACTCCTGATGAGACTGATTCACTGGAGTTCATCAACAATGGCAACGAGCTGGAGTGGGAAGGTCAGCCAGACATCATTTTAGAAACATTCAGATGGTTAATCTGGTAAAATATTTAAGATCATGCATGTACGTTAGAATTTATCATCCAAGTAACTTCTGTAGGAAAATTATCGCACATAATAAGAACAAATTACACAGAATCTTTACTTAATAATACGTGCACGAATGAGCAGTTCAGGCTCTGATCTTTGTATAAAAGCACAATTCTTAACACAATCGACTACACACAATGACTATGACCCAGACAAATAAACACACTAAGACAATGAAAACAACAACACACACTAAAAGAGGAATGATGGTTATTGTCACAAATGACAAATTATAACCATGAAACATAATATTACATTGTGTTATGTATTGCTTTAAACAGAGGAGCTGAAATTAGCCTTAGCATTAATTAGAAGGTAAGATTTAAATAGTAGCACATTCTTTTGTACTACTGTGGCCCACCTCCTCTTCCTGTTTCTCTCTATTGACTTTTAGTCTTGGTGGGTAATCAGAGAAGCGGCTGCATCTGAGAGGTGGGACTGGCCAAGAGTATAAAGCCCAACACACTGCATACATTTACCATCATTCATACACACCATCCACTGCTGACAGCTGACACTTTCACACCCCACTACATGTTTAGTTAAATAAACTGATTGGGAAATTGAACTCAGTTGTATGCAGACTCTTTTGTTTGTTGCCAACCTAGCTGGTAACACTACCTAACATGTAGTAGTGACATTTCAGTCAGTTTGGTCACCAGTATATCCAGGTTAGAGGTCAGCCAGATTTATATGTTCTACCAGTGGTTAAAGGAGTTGTCTTTGTTGGTCAAGTTGACTAGTTGTATTGTATGCTAGTAATGCACTTGATTAAAATGCCAAATAATGTTCTTTTGGTGTGGCCTGTGAGCTGTTTCAACAGGCCTAACACCACGTGTTCAGGATAACAATAAGCTGTACAGTAACTTAGCAACTGTACTGAAGTGGAAAAACTTGGGATTTGATGAAATCCATTTTTACAAAGAAGAGGAAATTAGAGTTGCACCAGGTTGTTTGCAGTTAGTTAGGCAATGTTGTTGCTCAGATGAACAAATATGGAGGCTTGCTTCTGCCACTGGATGGGAGCAAAACAACCATTTTTTTTTTTTTTTTTGCCTTAGGTTATCTCAAATTTTGGACTTAATAACTTGAAATTAAAATTTATTTTTTTAGAAGGTTGAGTCCAAAATTTGAAATAACCCAAAATTTTGACTTTTGGATGGAAAAAAATGCCATTGTTTTTGTTTTGTTTTTGTTTTTTTTGTTTTTTTTTCTGTGACAGAAACAAGCTTCCATAAACAAGAGACTGCAACGAAAAGGAGTTTAAGTTAAGGCTGCCTGCTCGGCCAATGATCCAAATTTGAGTTTAGTTAAATGGGACAGCTCTAACATCATGGATTCCAAATCTTTTGGCGATCTTGGATCTAGTGAAACAATATCATGGTTTAAAGATGATTGTAGTAAATAAATGACTGACAATAAATAAAGGATGGATTTTAATTCCTCACAGATTTTAATTCCTTGCTTATTGCTTGGCTGTGTGGTATTCAATTATAAAATGTTTATTACTTTTTTTTATAATGTTTGCATGGCGAGATTCTGTTTGTCACTATAAACTACGATTTATAGCTTAAAAAGGTTCATTTCCCTTACCCAGCTCTGCCTCATGCTGGCTTCACCTGATGTTTATAAATGTGAGAAGAAGGTTAAATGATCTGAGCAGCAGCTTTGTGGTGTAACCTTGTTTTCAGATGACACTGCCTGTGGCCACTGCTAAGCGTCTCCCGGGTGAAAGCGAAGAGGAGCGAGACTCGTCTGGTCGTCTGTGGCGAACAGTGATCATTGGAGACCAGGAGCAACGGATCGATATGCAGGTCATCAGACCATACCTGAGGGTGGTCACACACGGAGGTTAGTTCGAGTATTTCCCCATATGGACTCCTCAAGATGGTTATGTTCTTCTAACTTAAAATCTATGAAACCATAAATGAGCAATGAATGAATAAATTAATGCATCAAGAAGGGAAAATCAATTTTGAAGGCAATTATTTTTGTCAGACTAGTGTTTCATATGTAATCTTAATAATACAGTTGATAATATGCAACTACCATTGCGGTAACAGGTCTCACTCTTCTCTTAGGATATTATGGGGAAGGTTTGAATGCCATCATCGTGTTTGCGGCCTGCTACCTTCCTGACAGCGGCTGTGACGACTACACATACATCATGGAGAATCTCTTCCTGTAAGATCCTTTACCTTTGCTATGAGCCTACATCATTCTTTTTTTGAAATGGCTTATAAACCTGATGTTCTAGCCTTTTTGTTGAGAGGCGCAGCCAATCAGAAAAGCTTAAGCAGAGGGTGGCCTTAAAGGGAGCTGAGACTGTTTGCTTCTGATGAACCACAGACAGTGTTGAGGTCTAAGATGTGAACCCAGCGAAGTGCCTGCATGGCATTATTTCTAATAACCAGCAGGTGGCAGTTCTGAGTTCTGGATTCTAGAGAATGGCCCTATGCTCCTTTGATCTATGACCTCAGTAAACACCCACAGTACTGTGCAAAAGTCTCAAGCCACCCCTCACTTCTTTATATTTTGCTTCTAAGGACCCTGGCTTTCTTGTAATTTTTTTTAAAGTGGTCTTGAGCAATAGGTCTCAAGGCTTTCTGAAGGTCTTTCAAAGTTTATCTTTGGGTATTGGCTGCTTTTTCTCTCATTACCAGTCCATTCCTCATATCTGGCCATTTTCAGAGGAATGTTTGTTTGTTTTTTATGTTTGTTTGTTTTGGTAAAGCAGTGTAACACTGATCTATGAAGCAAAAAGGCATAAAAAAGGTTGGTGATTCTGTCATCAGGTATGTTGTGAGCAGCCTGGAGCTGCTCGTGGCAGAGGATTACATGATTGTTTACCTGAATGGAGCGACTCCTCGCAGGAAGATGCCTGGCATCAGCTGGCTGAAGAGATGCTACCAGATGATTGACAGAAAGTAAGACAGACAGTATCAGAATACTTTGGGAATAGAAAGAATAGACAGAATTAATAGAAAGAATTAGAAGAATGTGACGGTGAGGATGTTCATAATTCTAAAGATAAGATAGATAATCAAAACAAATGGCAATTCAAAAAATTTAAAAAAATTTATGATGGGGTTTTTAAACTCTGATTGTTTCCTGTAGACTGAGGAAGAATCTAAAATGTCTCATCATCGCTCATCCAACATGGTTCATCCGCACTGTCCTGGCCATCTCAAGACCCTTCATTAGGTATATTTATAATGCATCCGCTGTTTTATTGGCTGTGAAAGCTTGTCTCTTAACATATCTTTAAAAAAAAAATAGGTCAGAACATTTTAAAGTTGTCAGTGTACATTTAAAACAGTAAAAAGAGGAAAGTGTTGCTGTTACATAATCAGAGAGTACGCTGTCCTATATGGTTGAATGCAGATATGTTTTTTGGCCAGATAATATGTGACAATAATTGCATATTGTTGATGCTTTTTGAAGTGTGAAGTTCATGGATAAGATCCGTTACGTTCACACCCTGGAGGAACTCGGTCAGATTATCCCCATGGAGCACGTGCAGATTCCTGAATGCGTGCTGCAGTAAGTACTCTCAGCCACTAAGGGTCACTGCTGAGACACTGCAAGTGTCTGTCATGGCTCATTATTGTGTATTGCAAGCACACAGCATATAGTCAGTCCCTTAAGTATTTACTATTGAATGCAAGACTTGGAATCAAATCCAGATCTTTTATCTGCTTAATTTGTTATGGAATAATGTAAGTGGTCTCGCCTGGCTGTGACACTGTTAGCAAGACAGGTAACTGAACGAAGTAGATGCTACACAACAC
>JAMQGT020008635.1:0-13726 GCA_024447675.2 Pterophyllum scalare
GTATTGCTGGGTGTCTGCTCCCAGCAGATTTTCCAAAGTCTTCCACACTGCTTGAGATGTCAGTCTGACACACAATGGTGTGTTTAACCAGTTCACCGCTATCAATACTGCAAATATCTGTCCATCTATTTTCTTATGCATATTCAATTAATGGTCAGGGGGTGGAGGTGGGGGATGGAGCCTATCCCATCCATCATAGGGTGAGAGATGGGGTACACCCTGGAAAGGTTGCCAGTCTGTCGCATGGCTAACACAGAGAGACAGACAACCGTTTCTGCTCACATTCATATCTATGGACACTTTAGAATTCCCAATCACCCTAACCTCATGCATATGTTTGGATTTTGGGAGGAAGCCGGAGGGAACCCACACAGACACAGTTTGAAGTGATTCAAACCGGCTCTCATACCACACATCGTAGTTTTCTGGCTTGTCTGCAAGGACACAAAGACACGGGTGAATGAATACACCACTACAGAAATGTACTAACAATACTCAGTTCAAAAATATAAAAGCATCTATTGGATCATAAGATTTGTTTTCCCCCAGGTGAATGTAATGTAGTGAGGCTGGGTTATGTAGGTCTTGCAAACCTTTAAACAAATCCTGGAGCAATAAAAATCAAGAGCATTTTTAATCTTTTAGCATTTAGATTTTTACTGAGAGTGAGTCTGACAGAAAATCTGAGGCATTGTGGGGTTTGTCATGCAACAAGGGTCCAATTGTATTCAGGGGGTATTTTGCTAGAGAGCTCCCCCCGATTCAGAGCCTGGCACTTTTAGATGCCTTTTTTCCTTGTGTAGTAGGAGCATTTCTCTTTTAGCAAACAGTTTTTGAAACTAAAGAGCAAAACAAAACTTGAAACATAGATAATTGCAGTCAACTGTTATACTGCATCTGACCATGAAGAATAAGAATATTTTTTGGTTTGTGCAAATTATTACCCATGAAATCAACCTCAGCAGAAGCTGACAGGACCAAGGTGCCACTTTTGACACCCCACAGGCCCTAATGGGAAATACTTTTTCAAAGCCCAGAGGCAAACAACTCATCTACAGTTTCATTTGACAGAAATGAACCACTTTCCAGATTTATTGAGCAAATAAAATTCTTTCTCCAGCTCATTTCACATTGTCCCCCCCCCCCTTTAGAGGATTGTGCAGGGAAAGAAGGGGGCCAAGAAAATAACCTGGAATGATGAGAGAGCTATTGGTTTGTGCATTAAAAGGCAGATCAATAGCATGGTGGGGAGTGGGGGGTGGACCCAGAGGACGCAAACACATAATCAGTGCATCAGCGTTGTAATGCACTTCTCCTCTGGCTCATCAGTACAGCTCAATCAAAAATCCAGCACTGCCCTGTTAGCAAGGGGCCCCCGTGGCCCCCCAAAGAGGAGGGGCACATCAACCTCAATCAGTGTGGATGATGAAGATGGATATGCCTGAATATGCATAGCACAGGCAGGCGGGCACATATAAAGACGTATGCGTCAAAGTAGCAAGGTGAGGTGAAAGCAATTAATGTTTCCAAGCTGACCATACATCACACCTCAGCACTGATTGACAGGTGGCATCAGGAGAGTGTCCTGTTCTTTTTCACTCACATTCTCTCTCTCACACACACACACACACACACACACACACACACACACACACACACACACACACCACCTAAAAAGAACAAGAAGGGAGCAATAGGTTTGTTCTCAAGGACAAAGATGAGCACAGCAAAAAAAAGAAGTTGAGACTCAACTAAAGGCTAAAAAGAACTACGAGGTCTATTTACTTGCACCTCAATGCCTTCAGTTCCTCTCTTCCTACAAGCCTGAGTGTAACAAAGCTTGAAGATTTCCAACACAAACTAAATAATTTCCAATTCAAATGAGTGGAGAGCAGCAGATGAGGTAGGCTGCCTAGCCTCACTTGTCTCCTGCAAATCTGGTACCTTCCATGTTAAGGAGCTCAGGCCTGACTTGTATACATTCTCCTCACTCCTCAGACTTCACTGGGCTGCACTGAGAAGGGACATTGGGCCTGAAATGCTTGTTAGCACAGCCTTACTAGTGGCATTCAAGAGTACGAGCTGGTTTTAACAATGTAAGCCTGTGTTAGAGTGCATTATTGAATGTAAGAGAACAAGAACGGCAGTGTGCGTATGTGCGTGTTCAAGTGCTGTTGCATATATGTGTTTGTCTAAGCCAGCGAGCGTCAGGGAGAATGAGAGAGTGAGTCAAGTGTGTGCTACATTATACAGCATGCGATTTGAAAAGACACTAGTGGTGAAAACATCCGCAAACTCTATAAACTCAATGATGGGGAATGACTCCTTTCGCGCCACTGGACTGTGCAAACACAACACACAGGACAACTTGAACATGGCATGCGTTTTATCTCGCCGAAACCCATCACATCAATATGGATGCCCCTAATGAGAGGGTGGAACATCACATGGCTTTCTGCGTGTTTGATTTGCAAATCAATTGGCCTTAGTTTAGACTGATGAGATTCGCATCACACCATTTAGTTCGCTTTCAATCTCAGGCTCTAATTGTAGGGATTGAATTCTGTTTGTGGAGCCTTGGGAAGTTACCGTGGCTATTTCCTACTGCTGTCCAACACACGGCATTGACCTCGTAATACTAATTATCGCCGTCATCCCTCTTCTTCCTGCTGCGCCCCAGCACTTGGCACACACACACAAACAGATCCAGGCACACAAACACGCAAGAAGCAAATAAACTTGAGGCTTAAACTCTGAATAGCCAGGGTAAGCAGCTTGAGTTGTCAAGCTCCAAATGTGTCGGCCAGACAAAGGGAGTCTCAACCTGGATTGTGCTTTAGGGCTTGCAAAAAGGACTACTGTGACAGGGTGGAAAATTGCAGCTTTTGGCACCAAGGTAAATATACACACTTTCGTGTGGTGCATTGACATATCAACATAGTCACACAGTAAATGAAGGACAAACTCAAGGGGCAAAAACTAAAGGGCATGTTGGAGTACCTTCCCATGTTGTACATCAATTTGTGGTTTTCTGGTGTCAGATCTTGTAATTTGGCAAAATGGCACTTTATCTCAGGATAAATTCATCACAATGCTTTCACCTCCAGCAACAAAAGTACATACACACTCCATTTCTCTTGCTCTCACACACACACACACACACAATAGCTCATATCTGTCAAAGGGCATAATGGTGGAACCTCAACACCCAGCGACACAACAGTTTATCACTTTAATAGGATTTCTGCAGGAAGGTACAAATCTGAGAGCCTGACTAGGTGGCCTTGCCTCTCTCTGTAGTAGCCCCTTAGAAGGGGGACGGACATTGCAGGAAACCGCAGCACTGAGTGTGTGATGTATAACTATCTCTGTCCTTGTTATGAGGTTTATTCTGAGAGGCAAAAAACCAGGGCAGCGGAGATGGCTCGTTATCCGAACGATCTTTGCTTTGATGGGGACGGTGCGCGTTAGAGGCAGAAGGGGTGCTGTAGGAGTGTATATTCTTAGAAGAGAGGAGCCTTCGAGCATGCATGTCCCTTGAGGCCTTTCCTCAAACCTTCATCACTTCCTCATAAGCTACAGTTTGCAGTTATAAGTTCCTGACATCAAATGCCACGTGTTTTCTAGCAGATACAAACTGTAGATAGTGTTTAAATCACACCCGGGCTTTTGAAAAACTCTGATAAACAGGACAGAAAGGCAGAACAGTTGCTTCACAAGTAGTTATTATGTTTATGAAGAAAAATAATGGCTTATCAGGGGTTTTTCATAACTCCAGAGATAGCACCAATGACAGGTCCATAATTTCTGCATCTAGTGTTATATGCTAATGTAGATGCCACGATAAGATGAGCAGCAGTTCTTGTGAAGTGGTTGTGTTTAAAGGCGTGGTATGCATACATGTTCACGAACAATGAATTATTGTCATGGCAACTAGAGGGATAAGCTCTGTAAGGCATTACTCACAGATGTATGGGCATACACCGCACGGGCACACACAGCGCACACGTGTTTGGAATTTATGGACAGTGCCACTCACTCTGCTTGATCAGCCTTTTGTCGGCCACAAGAACATTCTCTGCGTCAACAATGATGACCTTTCCGTCACGTGGGCCGACCGCAAAGTTATCAAAGCTGACATCGAGCAGGTAGAGGGCGAACTCAAAGTCATTGTTGGTGAGCTGCTCGGCAATGTCCATCAGCTGGCTGTGCCAAGTCTACCCTCTTCTCCCATGGCGCATTGTGAGAAGCTCCACAGATCCTCGCCTACGTCAGTTGACAGCTACCACGCGCCCACATGCTCCCAGGTACTTGGCGAATGGCCACCCTTCATCTGACGGAAAGCTCTGGGAAGGAGAAACAGATGATAATTGAAGACATGGTTGATTAAAAAAAAAAAACACACAGTTAAAAGAAGTCGGGCTGTGTAATGCCAAGTTGTCTGACAGGAAAAAAGAAAAAAAAAAAACACCCTGGTGGCTTTGAACAGCAAAGGCTAACAAATGAATTGGAAGAACCTTCACATAGTCAGAAAATATTTGTTTAACTTCCACAAGAATCAGCTTCTCAACATAGATAGGCAAAGCAAAAATCCCAAAAAGCAAACACAATGATTCTGTGTGTAGCCTTAGGTAATGTTTTATACACAATTCTAAGCACAATAGCTGAAAATCTGCCAAGAATCACGTGAAACAGAGCCAGCACTGGGTATAACGGATTAAATTTAATAAAAGCAAAAGCCAGTTTGTGTTAAAACCCTACAGCTATGAGCTGATGTACGCTGCTATATTCAGTGGTTCCAGAGAACTGATAGGAGATGATTTGTGGTAACAGCAGTTAGCAGGAAAGCCTTATGTGTTGTGATGCAGCACTGGGGCGATTTAAACTGCTGTGTGATGTCGACTAACTGGGTTAATGCAGCTTGGGCACACTGACAAGAAATCGCTGTGTATTATAGGTTAAACTGATTAATAATAAGGTAATACCACCAGATGAAAGTGATATCACTGCACAATAATCTCTCTCAGATTTATTTGCCTCTAGTGAAGTCAGATATGCAGACATTAGCAATCATCTGCAGTTACTTGGCCAAGTGGTAACATCTGTACAGGTAAACACACAAATGAAAACAATTTTACACATACAAACTTACATGCAACTTAAATGAGTTTGGCATGAAGCAGCTGATTCTGGCAATATTACAGGCTGCTGAGGGACTTGAATCTCTAAGTCTCATTACTGCTTCCATCTCTGTCCATGAGCTCTGGTGTCTCATACTTTCCAGCCATCCATTTCTTTTCTCCCAGGTCCATTTCATTGTCACAGGCTGCCACAATGGTCAGACAAATTAATAGAAAATAATACAATTACACCCCCCCCCCTTTTTCCCAGACACATGGGTATTGCTGCACACGATAGCCCTCTACTCTATAAACCTGCTGCCACAGGCCTCCATCTTTTATAATAAAAACCTGGCCGTATGCTAGTCTAATGATTGCCCGCATTTCCTATGTAACAAATCTCTCCTAGGCTGCTGTTTTTGGCAGGCAGCCGCCACACAGACACAGACAGAATTGGGAGCACTTGTCTTTCACAGCAGCCTTTATACCCCTCCCTTTCTGAAACCTAATCGCACCTGAGATAAGGAAGGGAGAACACACCGTGACACTGCAGGTAAGGTGTGAACTACTATCACTGTTGCATCTCACTTTACACTAGAGGTAATTCAATCCTTTACCAGCTTTCAATTTCTGTCAAGAGGGTGGGAGGTTAAATATGCATGGCTGCCCTAACTCCCTTTAAACTTTAATGAAATACAAATTATTTAAAGACATACAGTACATTTTAACCCCCTTACACCCTCCTCCCCCTGTACGCCACACAGCTGCTATCTCAAAGACAGCAGCTGGACCCCTGCCACATGGAGAATGGGGAAAATGCAAGTGATATGGAACCCAAAAATTATTCAGGTGATGAGTATGGCATGATTTGCAGGTTTGCTTGTGCACTGCCAACTATTTTTGGGGGCATTTTATTTTGAGCACTCTTCAAACTATGCTGTGCATGATGCAATGAAGTTAAGGCAATTCTAAGCCCAACAAAGTGAAGTAAAGCAGCAATGACTCAATGTGACAAATCCAGACAGAAACTGACAAACTTTTTCCAGTCTATCAGTCTGTTAAGTGGTGTAAATCTATACCTCAGGTGTATCTCTTGTTCCCATCAGTTTTAAGAAAGAGCCACAAGCTTGACTGGAGGACAATGATAAGTTGCATGCAGTGTAGGTCGAACCCATTTCCCTGAGGTGACCCGATCAATTGTGGGCCAGACAACAGTCTGTCCATGAAGCACTACTTGCTTTTTGCAGCCTGCCTGTCTGTGCTCATCATCACTAGACTTGGCAATGACTCACCCAAACTTCTCCAAAAGCCTGTGCCTTAATAAACTTCCTCTAGACTTTCAGCAAACTTGATAGGAAGAGAAATCAGAGGAAGTAGATGTTTCAGAAGGTGAAAAAGCCCATCACATGCTCAGAAACAAATGATAATGGTGGGCTGACAACACTCCCAAATACTGGTCAAAAAGGAGACAATCCCAGACTACCGAGATGCTGCGTGCCAGTGGGCTAAAAGAATTAGGATTAGAGATTTAACAGACTAAATATCTCAAATGGCTTTCTAATTTCTGAAGGTGGGATATAATGATTAAGTTGAAGCTGGATCAGTGTGTGGGGGGGTATATCCTTCTTAGCCTCGCCTCCCTTTGACCCAAATTAAAACCTTTATGTTGCTGCAAATCTAAGCGGCTCTTGGTCACGTTCACAAAACTTGGCCTGTCCAGCGTTACGACTAAACCTCCTTTGCAAAAACACCAGCCTCCCTCTCTCATGCCTGCAGGGTGGATGGTGAGATGCGGGGTTGCGAGGGCACACTGAGAGCAAGAGGGGAGAAAGAGAGAATGTGATGGAGACAGCAAACAGAAGAGACAAACAGAGTGTCTTTCACTTCTACGCTCCAGTAGACAGGAGGAATAAACCAGCAAAGACCTGCCTGCTAAACACATCTCTCTCTTTGTTGTCAGGTTGCAGCCCTGAATAGGAGGAAAAAGTAGAGCGACAGCAGATGGGGGGGATGGCTGATGGGAGGGAGGAGAAGGATGAATGCCCTACGGCTACTTTCATATACTGTCAACGGCTGTTATGAGAACGCCTTCATGTCTGTCTGGTCCTGGTTCTTGGTTCTTAACATAGATGTTGATCATTCACAGTGGTGGCAAGCTCGCTGCGTTGCGTCAATTACCTTGGTCCCATTTTTATGAGCTTCCTGTATTTAAACTTTATATACAATAATTCTAAAAGTGAGAACTACTGAACAGTGTAGGCAAGCACATGGAAGTGCACACCTGAGATTTGGATTCAAACTTGCCTATTGGAGGGGTTGATAAATACTCTACATGTCCCACCAATCATTCTCCCTTAGCACTCTTTAAACGGTTACCCTGCAGAAGTCATTAACGGCCGCAATGAGGCGTTGAGTGGGGAGGAGGGGATAAATTGGAAAACCCAGCCTAATATTACATCCACGGCACTATCTCTGAGCAGACCTGGGAGGTACTCTGTGTGTGGTTACTGCACAGGTAGTGAATTTTACCAGTTGTCTCCCAATCACGTTATGCTATTTAAAAATGCTGAGGGTGCAAAACTGCCAATGATACATCCCAGCAACTTTTACTGCTTTTTAAAGTCTTATCACTTCTTGTTCCCTTCACTGGATAAGAACCTTTTATTTTCTGCTTAGCAAAACCTTGAACTTGTAAAACGTTGAGTCTAATGCTTTTTCCCCCCCCTGCAAAATTTTTTTTGCCGTGTTACAGAAATAATGAGCCGGGCTCGGGAGACAATGAAAGCAAGTGTGAAAAACAGACTCTTCTCATTAAAGACGACCTCACAGCGACTTCTAGGCCCAAGTCTAACTAATCTAATCTTTAAGGTTGTACCAGTTTGCTATCGTAGCATTGACTGGGGGGGGGGTTGTGCTTTCCACCCCCTCCCTGTAATACAACAGACACACTGGCGTCCTCTCGGGGGTAGATTGGATTGGGCTGAAATGTAACAGGGCCACAGACAAATGGGCAGCCTCTGGAGAAGAGGATGAAACGAATGGAGCGAGAGGCACAGGAGCACACACCTGCGTCCTGACATCTGCTGACAAAGGCATGCCCTTCTACTGGGCCACTTGGGGAGGGCGTGGGCGTGCGTGAGAGAGGGTTCAAAAAGAGGCTCCTTGTTTGTGTGTGCATGTAAGTGTTTGTGTCTATGTGAAACTGCATCCGAGCGCATGTGAATGAGAATGCGCAACGTGACCGGGGCTGATAACAACCTCTATTCAAGGGCCGAGTAAACATGAGTGGCTCCCAAGATATTGCCTTGGCTGGCTTGCAGAGAACACTGGTCCGTCAAACACACACACACACACACACATATATATATATATATGTTGGACTCAGAGCTGAGTTTGAAAGGAAGCCGTTGCCTTCATCTTGCAACCACAGCTACTTTCCACAAAAAGGAAATTAGTAGTTGCAACTAAAGTGTGCAGCTTGTTAAAGCCCAGAGCTGGGTGTGGTGTAAATTCTCAACATTTTCTGTCCTCAACAAAACCTCGCCGCTTCATAGCAAACAAGCCGGGACAGGACTCGTAAAGAGTCCAGGGATCAAATAGTAAAGTTGAGGACACATGGCTGATAGACACATTCAGTCAGACACAACAAAAGCCCCCCCCCCAAAAAAAATCTTTTCAACCCTGATGTTACAAAATGAACATTATTCAGTCTGTTTATCAAAGGGGATTAGCGTTAAGAAGGAGCCACATCTGTTTTGCAAGGCTTGAAAGGCTGGAGCTGCCAAGCTGGACTTGGGGGAGAAAAAAAAAAAACCCATTGCTTTTCTGTGCAGCTCTCCTGTTGACCTTGTGTGTCTGGAGGATGTGTGGTGAGCCCCGTCTGGCATTTTGCTAGCCATTTATGTTTAAAATCCAGTCAGTTAGTCTGCAGTGAGAGCTCAGACACCACAGGGGAACCAGCCTCATCCTAGTGCACATGGTGCAACTTCTTTTCCATGTCGCTCGTCTCCTGCTGCTGCTGCTTTTCCTGCAAACCCAGCTCCCCTCCCTCTCTCTCTCTCTCTTTGTTCCACCCCCTAAACCTGTAATACAGGGCACTGATGCTGCACGTTCCAGACATAAAAGCCAGGAACTGCCTAGTCACAGCACCACACTGAGGAGTGCATGTATGTCTTCTGGTAATGGCAAACCAACTGTGTATATATCGGAATTTAGAAAAGGCCTGACCTCTTTCTTTATCTAGGCATATGGTTCAAAGACTGCAAAGTCACAGTGTGTATGACTGACAGCAGTCTTGGTAAATCCACACTAGTACACAGTTTTAAAATTCTGTGTTTATACCTACTGTCCATCCTACTCCACCATTTCAGTTCCCCTATAAATGGAGGCTTTTGGAAATTATACTGATCTAGTTTGTGTTTTAGTTAGATGGGCAAAAACTGATACCTTTGAGAAGGGTAACACAGACAACTGCTTTCTGATTGGGTCTTATCTGTCAGTCTTCGTTTCCTGATTCATGAGGCTATACTTGGGTGAGCCACCCATGGTTGAGATTGATTTTTATTTTTGTATCTGTCCCGAGGAAACGTGATAGTTTCCCCCACTGACTAGTGTCCTCGCTCTTATTTTGAAAGCGTGCTGTTTGTGGTTCTCGATGTCAATCAGCTGCCTGTTGTCTCTTATCCTGCCTGATCACAGGATAAGAAATTCAAGACAGTCCAACTTCACTGTCTTGAACTGTGTCAGGTAATGATAGTCCCTGTTTTAGTGAAATGTGTAAAGCTGGTGCTACTACAGTGAGGTCACCAAAGCTGAAGAATAGGGACTACTTTCACCAGCTGCAATCAAAGATAGTGGATTCAAAATCATTTGAGCACCACTACCTCGCTATCTCCAAAAATACAAAGCAATTCTGTGGGGAACACTTAAAATTAAGCTAATATATTATAGCTAGGGTTATACATCTTTTGTCATTTCTTCATTCATGTATGAGTACTCCTTTCCCGTTGTCATGGCTTCCTCTGACAATACATGATGTTCAAATTACTGGTTTAATGTTACTGTATATGCTTTGACAGCCTAGCATTCATTTTTAAATGAAAAACCAATGTCCATCCAGACAAGCATATGGACAGCCTTAGGAATATCACAAATCTTTGAATGTACTGAAAACTGAAAGCACTGCTTGATTGTATGCCAAGTAGGAGATCAAAAAACACACCAGGCTCAGATGAGCAAACAAAACCAAGACATCCTGTATAAAAACCGATCAGACCATGCAGAATTTGCTTGTACAGGACAGAAATATTATGCACATGATTCAGTGAGTTACTTTCAGTCTTGATAGAAATGGGTTAGCTAGCTCTTTGAGTTCTGCAGGCCTTTGCTCTGCAGAAAGAATGAGAGCAGGATGAGGAATGAGCACACAGGACGGCACAGCTCGGGGTTGCTAGTACACACTCCACCGCTTACTGATAGCTGAAACCCTTTGCCGACCTGAACCTGAGCCACTGCACATGGAGTCACCTCATAAATCCCCTCCACTGGAAGACGAGGAATGTATTAAGTCATAGGCAGCACTGTTCACTCAGTCTAGGTGGTATTGCCACCCACACAGCTTGGCCTCAGACCTGAAGGCTGTGGGTTTGAGGCCTACATCAAGGGTTGTATATTTCAGAGCAGGCTCCAATTATCTCAGGGGCAACCATGTAAGCATACTGAGCAGGGAGACTGCTGTCACTGACCCTGTGCTCTAACCTCTCTACAGACCAGAGAATTCACAAAGAATTCCCCTCTACAAAGAACAACTATATATCCAACATGCTAGAAAGAGTCAACTAATATAAGAAGTGCCTATGACCATTTCCCTTTACATCCAGTGAGCAGTTACAATGACGAGAGCAGTTTTAGAACTAGCAGGGTGCAAATGTTCCAAAAACTTAAGAACGGTACAGATATCCCTAACCTCTGATAATTTCTCTGACAGGAACCTTGTGCTTTAATGCAGTGGCCAGTTTTATTACAGGCAAACGGATATGCTAAAAGGCGTATTCTTGCAAACACTAGGCCCTGGGCTCTCCAGGGGACAGAGCATAGTAAAGAGCTGCTTGTTATGGATCAATATTTGCTATCTTGAGGGGCCCAGGGAGAGTTGTGAATGACTGTCTCCTGCACTGCAGAACTGTATCTTCAGGAGCATGGCATAAGATAGGTTGGGGTACACACTGTAACAGCAGAAGGGGGGGGGGTTGAGGGACAAATCTAAAAAAGGAGCTAGTGGGTGGGATGGGAGGGGGGTAGCCACAGGCATTTACCTAACCAAACACAGCTGTCAGGCGTGTGTGTATACGTGTGTGTGTGTTTGGAGAGAGGAAGAAAGAGAGAAAGGATTATGGTAACACAAGCAGTCTGGCTCATTCAAATAGGGGAAAACACCACAAGGCTCTGGCTTGTACAACACACATACACAGTCAGTCACACAAACCCTCTGCTCCTCTCCTCCTTCTCTTCTCTGCCTTTCCACCAGGGCCTCCATCCAGTGAGGGCAGCCAAAAGAGGGGAGTCGGGCCCAGATAACTCCCCGTCTTATCCTAACAGGATTCAGTCTGTACACAAAGGCCTATAAGAATAATGAAAGGGGGTTTGGGAGCAGTTGAAGGAGGGTTAAGCGGCACACACAACCTCCTCTCTTATGTGCTAAGAGCATCACAATCCCCAAGACCCAAAAACAAAGGTGCTAATCACAGACTACCAACTTAAATACCATTTACTGGTCGACCTCAGCCACTGAGCCAGCCTTAGAGACAGAAGGCTCTCACTTAAGCTGGGATGGCGTGCAGTATGTGATCAAATGAAAAGAAATAAATAAAAACTAAAAACAAAACAGGTTTTGATCCTCTTTGTGAAGAGGCTTGATGACCCAGAAAACCAAACCATGAGGGTTTTCTTGCGTAGAAATTTTAAAGGCTTAAATTCTGTCGATCCTTTGCCAGAGCAACCATATGCTGCAAAAAGGACATTTTTTTCCCCCATGCATTATTGTAAAAATATCATGAGCCATATGAAGCCTGAATAATGGCTATTTCTGCTTGTTTTTCTTGCAATCAAACATCACAACAACCTATATACACACACACACACACACACACACACACACACACTTTAATACAGTCTCAAGCAGCAGGACTGTTTTATTAAACTCCATTAAAATAAAATGGCTTCACTGTTTCCACATTTTTCAATTCTAATTTTTTGCAAGAAAACTGTAAAAATAATTGCTTCTATGTAATAAATAAGGCTGCATGTGAAAATTATATGTATATTAGAATTTTTCCCACAAGACTCTTGGAGCATGCTTGAAAACCACACCACCTTTTTTAAATTTACAGTTACAGCCATTTAAACTGAAGGATTTAAATTTATGTTCCTTATACAAAAATAAATCAAGGTTCAGCAGGTCGCAGTTCAGGTACCACATTTGCCTCACGTTGTGCCAGGAAAAAACCCCAAACAAACACAAACACACACACACACACACACACACACACACACACACTGTTTATTTTGGCTTGGCTTCCCGAAGTGACTGAACATTGTAATGGATTATGCAGAGCGTCATTAATCAGCAGCATACCAAAGAGGGATCCCTTCCATTTTTGAAGATTCAAACAAGTTACTGGTGTGTTTGCTCAAAGAGCTGTTAATGTTTACTTCCTTATTTGCATTAAAATGCTACTGTCAAAACTGTTAGGAAGAACAGTAGATAAGGTCACCCATGTAATCTCCTCTGATTTAGCATCAGTGTCAGATGTCGGTGTTCTTGGAAAAACAGTGTTACGTGAGAGGCTCGTTCTTTTTGACGAGTATGTCTCCTTGTCAGGTGAGGCCAGAGTGTTGAATGAGGTGGTGGATCTGTAAAAGGTGGAGAGAGGCTGTAATAGAAAAAGAGAGCGAGACAGAGAGAGAGTGTGTATGGGAGTGCACAGATTTGGGTTTAGAGGAGATGAGAGTGCCGCTGACTGAGTTAACCCCACAGGCCTGTCACATCCTATTCTCAGCTCCACTGAGCAAGACAGGGCTGAGGACCAAAAAGGGTGCGAGTATAGTCACATGCTTCTGGCAAACTCGCTAAGCTTAATGATTTGGAAGGGAGGACGAGGCTAAATTGTACTAATTTAAGGTTGAGCCAGATGTACTCCATCAAACGCAACCATCACCTGATGAATCGGACAGTCATTTAGCTGCAGGAGAGAAGACAAGGATGGCAAATAAGATTTGAGCCATGGAAATGATAAAAATAAATTACTTACTTCTCATGCAAACCAAGTTATTATTGAATAAGAGGTAAAAATTAAACAGCATCGTGTAATTCCACTGCTTGGCAAAGAGACAACCCCTTGAACAAGCAGATTTATCAAAGTAAAAGAGAAACCTTTCCAGGGTAACTTAACTGCACTGCTTAAGAGGAAACGAGAGAAAAATGGATGAGGCTGGATAAGACGACTCTCATTGCACAAGGATTTTCTTGTTTGGCTGTCGTCATTTTTGTCTTCCAAAAATATTTATTCCCCAAAGCCAAATTGCCTTCCACGTGACAGAAAAGTGGG
>JAMQGT020008636.1:0-28696 GCA_024447675.2 Pterophyllum scalare
GTATTGCTGGATTTGTATTGTACCGCATGTCAGTTCCCGGAGGTCATCCACATGTCTTCTTTTGCCTGCCTTCTCATTCTTTCACCGTTCCCTGGAAAATCTTATGACTTTAAATTTAGCCGTTAATTTTTCATACAGTCATTGGTCACATTATATTTGCAGCACACGCCTGTATCCATGGGGAGCATCGCATCCCATGAGTTGCGCCAGCATCTGCGTGATTTTGTCTAGTTCGTGATAGCAAACGCTTTGAGTGTCCTTGTCTAGCTCCACGGCGATTATGGTTTTGATTAGCGTCAGCATTTTGAGCTCGGGTAATGAGTTATCGCTATGTTACGGTCTGATTAGCAAGCTGTCAAGCATTCTAGGTGTTCAGGTGAAAGCAGAGACACGCATGTCTCATAATTAAATCTTTAGTAATCAAAATATATGAATTTCACTTACCAAAACTGAAGCTCAAACTTGATGGTTTTACAAAGATGAGCCAAGTCACGTTCAGTTATGCTCCAAGAGTCAGAAAAAACGACTAGCAGGTGGAATGAACGAAGAAGGACAAAACACTGTTTCAGGAGCTTTCATATATGCATTTTGCTCATGAGTGGCTTCTTCTGATCCACTGTAATGTAAGTTCCCAGTGGATGGAGTGTTGCAAAGAAGACTGTCCCTTCTGCAGGTTCACCCATTCGTGCAGAAGATCTCTTAGAAGGATATTTGGATTCTTGGGCATCGCTTTCTTGCATGTCACAGATACTGAATCTACCATGCTCCTGTGGATACTCTGAGTTTTGCAGCTGATGGCTCTGGAGCTCGAAAAAGGTGACTGGACTTCTTTAAGTTGACAGAAGCCTCTCGGATGAGAGCTGTTGCCATTTTTTTCAAGCTCCAGAGAATACTATGACCTGGATGACGCAGAACCTATGCAGGCTTTGGGACACCTTGATGTTTGCTCTACAAGTGCATTGTAAAAAATATAGTGAAAATTTTTTGGGATTCACATGGCTTTGTCCTGTGTGTTCAGTTCTGGATTCAGTCCCAAAACAGTGTAACCAGTGGGACTGTATTAATGTTCCGGACAGGTTTCAAGCACCAGTAAAGTAAACAGGATGTACCTGACCACAGCTTGGAGGGCCACAGCACATACATTTTGTATATGTATATGTTTACACTTTGTCATTATGATTTGACTTGGGTTACTATGTCTGTGTAGATTCTGAGTCATCCAGGTCATAGTAGTCTCTGGAGCTTGAAAAAAGGCGACTGGATTTTGTTTTTGCTTCTTGAAGACGTTTCACCTCTCATCCGAAAGGCTTATTCAGTTCTCAACCAAACGGTGGAGAGACCCAGATATTTAAACCCCCAGTTTAAATAGCCCCAGAGACTTAAGTTACTGATTACCTACAATACAACAAAGTATGTAAAGATAATTTGTCTAAGTCACACGGCCCTTTGTTTCATTCGGCAGCATTGCTTTATTTTATATTATCTGTTTTACCACAAGCTCTCTCTCTCTCTCTCTCTCTCGCTCTCTCTCACTCACACACACACACACACACACACACACACACACACATGCAGTCATGCTGTGTGTCAGACAGAAGGCCATGCTTCTTGCTGTATGCTAAAAACCAGGTTTACCAGGTTACTTGCACTTGGCTTTATCTCACTCACTCACCTAACCTGAGGTGGGGGTGTACAGTGTAAATGCTGACTGGATGTCCTTTCACCCTTCCTTCTCCTCTTTCCTTCTGCTCTCTCCCTCCCTCTCTCCATCCCACCCAGGCATTTGACTCTGTTTGTCCATCTGTCTCTGCCTCTTTGCTCTCCCCACGCTCCACCAAATTGTTTTTTACCCAGCCTCTTTCCTCATCTGTTTAGAGTAAAATCATTCCTGTATCTGTCTGCATCTGTGACCTTTACTATTTTTTTAATTTCTTTTTTAGCCTGCTGCCTGTTTTTGTTCCTCCTCTTCCTCCACTGCTCAGACGTAGCTGTCTTTTTCACAAGTAGAATAGGATTGTAAGCAATGCTTTGCCTCACAAAGAAATGAAAAGAAAAGAAAGGAATGAATGACTCGAACTGGGGTCACTATTCAGCATCTGAGCCGTCTGCCACTGCCATTTCAAAGAGAGAGAAAAACATTCACACAGATGCTTTATTATAAATTTGGAAAAGTGTTTGCTTCATTCTCTTCCAGAACAAGTGTTCTCAGTAATTCATATTAAATTTTTAAGATAAAATGATGGTGCAGATGGCGTGCTGCAATTTAATTGCAATACAATGTCCTTTATTGATTTAACCCCAACCACTCTAGTGAGTTAGTCTCATATTCAGCTACTGGGAGTCTGTTTAAGAAAATAATGCTGCTATTGTGTATCAAAACCATGATGGGTTTTTCTCGTGTTTTAATGGGTTTTCAGCATTTATTGCTGGTATAATAAATATGGCAGACAAAAGTAGATGTGCTTGAGGACAATGTGAAATAAGTGGATTTATAGAGCAAACTGATCAAATCATTATTTGCTCCATCTTTGCTTATAACAGCTCTAAACAGAAACAAAATTTCAGGATGCAGTGGGGAACAAAATATTGTGCATTACTGCATATAGTGATGGGGTGTAAATACAGGGGCATACACACAGGTTTCGTATTTCAGAACAAGCGGAGATCCCACATACATGTCCAAATACTGTTGGTTGTTTGTCCTGCTGAATACAATGGTATATATTATTTTCCGACTGCTCTGTGTAACTTCTGTACAAGAAGGACTGCGGGATAAGCTTGGGTTTGGGGTAAGATAAAGAATCATGAGAAACAGTTATGCTTATGTAACAGTCATGGTTTAAAAATAACTTTTAGTTTCAAAGTAGGAATGAGCATGTTAAATTCCAGCGTTTTCATGACCCGTTAATCCACCCCAACCTCCTCCCTACGCAGACTTCAAGGCTATATACACTAACTATGTTCTGTCCATTCACTGTATATAAAAGATAGGTATCACCTGAAGGGACATCATTTTAAAGCCTCAAATTTAGCCTGGGTCGTTGTCAGCTAACACAAGAACTAGGCAACTAGCTTGATTAGCAAACTGCATTTGTTAAATGGGATGCTAATTCAAAGCAAAGCATACTTAACAGAGAAATCAAACAACCAACTTCTTTGAGTCTTTTAAATCACCCCAGTGCTGAACAAGACTGAACATCACCTTCCTGTAAGGTCACGCCCAAATCATGTGTAACTTAAAGCTTCAGTACATTTTAAATGGGCGAGTTACAAATAAATAAATAAATCACCTCTTGCATGTTCTTCCCCCTAATTTCCTGCTTTGGAGGACCCATCCACCCCCAATACACCTTACCCCCCTTCACCCCAGGGCAGCAGTAAAGGAAACACTACACTGTACACATTTATTAAAGGGAGAAATCAGCAGAAAGAACTGCTTTGGAGGCCTCATACAGCCCTTCATGCAGCTGTATTTGGCTTCCTCTTTCAACTCTGGTCACTGCTGCTTGGTCACTGACTCAAACTACTAACATTAGAGGGTTCTAACACAATAAAACATGAATATAACATTTTGAAGGCCCAAAAAAACTACAAATAAGTTTATACAAATTGATTTTACACATTTGTAGAATTTATCTGACATTGAAAACAGTAGTCACACTGTGAAAATAGATATTTAATATCTTCCATGACCCTCGAGAAGCACAAAAAACACCCCTCATGACTTCACTGGGGCAACAGAAGTCTGAAGAAGGCTACCTGATGCAACTCGTTGCAAGCAAGACATTTTCGTCTAACTTAAGCTAATTATTTTTTCCCATAGTCTAGCAAATGAGGATATTTTCAGACATTTATTGAAGGGACATGGTTGAAATTTTACTGGCATGAAGATCTGTAGCCAAACAGCATTTTCAGCAGGCGGGTAAACTGCCCTAAACTGTGATTTCCGGTGCCGTCCGCACCGATTACAGAATAAACCATGGCATCCAACAGTCCTATAGCCAGTTCAATCAATTAAATTGCCTGCTGGCAAATCACAGCAGGACAGATGTGGGTGATGTGTGCCGGTTGAACTGTACTAGAAAGAGACCACGGGTGGGTCTATTTTTGTGGCATGTCAGAGGATGCACAGTAAATATGGTGGGGATTTATTGATGTTGAACCCACCCAGGAGATTAGTTTGTGACTGCGCACCACTTACTGTATGTCGCTCATAATCCATATATGCCGGGATAAATGGAGCACGGAACATTAAAGTGGCAAACATTGGACCTGTATGCTCAAATTTGTGTGTGCACATTTCGCATGTTGCATCTCATGCTCCACCCAAGCCTGGCATGCCACCTCAAATCATATGCGAGAAAAGATGGGAGCCATCAGATGAATTAAAATCTGCGGCTCCTCCCTTTCCCTCCTGCTCTCTCTCTCCATGCGGACTTACGCACCCTCGGCTTGGCCAATCCGGCGGCCGGCGGAGGAGAGCTCAGAAGGTGGGTGGTGAGGAGGAGGGGCAGGACCAGCAGCCTCCGGGGCTGGCAGCCCGTTGCTCTTGTCACAGCTGGGAGGGGAGAATGGGAGTGATGGAGAGAGGAGGAGGAGGGAAGGTGGGGGTGTGGGGAGGGGTATGGAGAGGGAGGAGGTAATCCAATGAGACACAGAGAGGAGAGGCAGTGTGAGGGCAACGCCTCACAGCACTGGGAATCTCTCTCTATCTCCATCTTGCTCACCCCCCCTCCACCCCGCCTTTCCTCTGTCTCTGAAGCGTAAAAACCAAAGGACTCTCATCTCCCATTCAGTCTTCTCTGTATGTGGCTGAGGAGTGTCCTCATATTTGTAACACCTTTTTTCACCTAATGATTCAATTTCACCTTTATCTTCCCTATTTTTTGCTTCTCTACCTGCTACCAAAGGATGATTTGATGACTGAAATGAAGATTTTTCTTTTCTGTTGAATTGTTGGGAGGCTGCATCTTTTACAGGAGTCATCTTTGTTCTACTGCTCACAGTTGCTGAGTGTACACTGGCAGTGGGGAAATAGGTTAGTGTGCCTATTTGGTGCTGGGCAGGAGAGGTGATTGAATGTTCAATGCACAGAGGAGATGAAGAGGAGGGAGATGCCTTCCTGGTGGTAGCCTTCTGTAGCTCTGCGGCCATTCAGGGAGAAGGTGACTGGAATGCTCCCGCTGAACTCCAACCTCTAGCGGAAATATCAGCAACAAGATTTCAGGACAGACAAAGGGGGGGAAAGCAAGTGAGACAGCAAACAGACATTTGCTTTCAGTTTTTGGAGTCACAGAACATTACTGACCTGTGCATCTGCTATCCGTGGACACCATGGACATCAACCTTCAGTCTCACCGATTTTACTTCCCTCAGATCTACTGTGCTGAACTGGGGGCACAGCCACAGCTCACTGAGTTCAAAGTCAGGTAGGCATCCAAGGCAGGGAGCGCTGTTTACTATGGCTCAATGAATAGATCAGATCCACCACTCACGGGTAAATGGTGGAGTCATCTGAGGCTCATATCTCTAATTGCTTTTCCCACACAAAATTTACCTACAGCGTCATAATTGCATCTTCCACCAGACCCCCAGCTGCTGCTGCTGCATATGAAACGGTTTCTATGTATGATGAGTGCTGCTGTGAGTGGTTCATTGCCCTTGCAGGGGGATGGGGCTGCATGCTAATGTGTTTGCTAGCTGTGCAGAAAAGTGTTAGGCTCCTTGGAGAAGCAGAGAGCATTGACAGCCTATGAAGCAGCTTGCCAAGTTTGGACAGAGGGACCGACAGTGTCACAGTTGTGTTATATTTGCCATCCAGGAATCTATCGCCTTCATATCGGGTGCCTCTGTGGCTCCTTTTGTTCTCTGTGTTTGCGCTGCTCTCTTTCTTTTTTTTGCTACTCTTTTTCTCCAATCACAGCTGAAAGTACTCAGGGTGGCTTGTTGCATCCACGGTCGACGCCTGCCGTCATGGTTGCAGAGCGCTCAGAGACGCATGCTCAGATGTGCAACAGCTTTCCTGCTCTTTGTCTTGTAACTGTGCTGAATGAAGCAGTTGCATTCAGGCATGTGAGAACTAAGATCTGATGCTTTGTGGCACACATGAAAAGAAAAAAAATGTTCAAGCGCTCCTTGTAATATTTGCCACCCATCCTCGCATCCATCTCCATCATCAACCTTTGCATCCGCAGCTTGAGATGTCCTTGTAATCTCGTGTGTGATACATTTGACGATTCCTCCGCTAACAGCTCTGATTAGTGCAGCTTTAAGGGACTCAGCCAGAGTTTTGCCCCACTAAGCAGCTTTGAGTTTGGCCTGGTCCAAGCTGGTGGAGCAGCTTTATTGGGCTAGAGCGTGTCACTATCACAGCCTGGCTGTGCTCCCTGATGGCGCCACGGGAGTCTGAGGTCATTCGCAGCTGGGTAGCATCAGCGTGAGGAGGAAGAGGACAGAAAAGTGCAAAGTGAGAGCATCTGTTTGTGAAAGACATAAAAGGAATATGGCTTCTATGGCTTCATCCAGCTGTCCTTGGACATGATGTCATTATTAGATTTTTGACCCTAACATATTCCCTCACATTTCATATTGTCTGCATTCATCCAGGTTAGTATAGTTAGCTTTATTGTTATTATTAGTGTTATTTTTCACAGTGGTTTAAGCATAACAAACAGTTAAAGAGATTCCATCTACAGTGTTCCCACCTCTGTGAAATGTTCACATGAGTAAACATTAGAGAATGTCAGTAGATATCAGTGTTTCCATGTAGACTGTAGCCTTAATGAAAAAAAGTAGTCTCGCACATTTCCGGCTGTGCCTCGTACCTCTACTGCACGAGGGAGACACACACATACACACACACACACACACACACACACACACACATACGCAAACCGTGTGCGCATTTGCGGAGATTAAAGAGGTTTAAAGTGTAATGTGTTTTCACAAAACCAATTCAAGCCCATAAGCAATATTAACGTTTCACAAATCAGATTTCATGCAATGAATACTCGCTTAGAAAAGCTGCACATTCACACCAAGAGACTGCCGTTTCTGTGCCTGCTAATCACTTTTACAGATTTTAGTCATCTTTAGTTTTGATGTTGAACTGCACAAACAGTGAAATCAGTAAAAGACAGATTTACATAGCAGTGTCTCTAACTATACTTTTAACAAGGTGAGCTTAACAGATAATGAAACCAAGAGATATAGAAAGAGCAGAGAGGGAGAGAAAATATTAGACTGGGGGAAAGGGCGAGGGAGAGGGAGAGGGGGGATGGTGAGAAAAGCACAGCTAAGCAGAAGGAAGAGACCATGTAAGCGTGAGGCAGATGGATGGAGGTGAAATTAGAGGAGAAAGGAGAAGCCAGCATGAAAGCATCAAAATGTGTATGTTTGAACATAGGTTTTGGCGTGGCACACGCCCTGGAAAAAACATTTACAATGGATGTTGGGATATCAGCACCAGCTCCACGGTGGCCAAGCTGGGTAGCCAGAGTATAGCCAGATAACCATGACAACCAACACTGGCCAATCCATGAGAGCGAAGATACATATACAGTACATGTATACACAGCAATGCACACAGACTGTACACACAAAGCACAAAAGAGTTTCTGCTTCAGTGCCTCCTGCAGCTACAAGCAGGAATCTTCTTGAGAATGTGTGTGTTGATTCTGAAGGTCCAGAGCAGTGATATTTATGAAAGAATAATAAATCATAGTTTTAGTTTTCGATGGCCCTCTTACTGTTAGCTACTCTTCAGTGATCTGAGCGAACTAACTATGTATTATACAAAACAAATCACCAACTTTTCTGCCACTCCCAGTTCCAACTTCCAAGGTATTTTGCCCTCTCATTGCAAGTCACCTGAATTTGCCCCAAATTTGAGAAATGTTTATCACGGGACCTGCTTCCTTTGTATGGCCAACATCTTTTCCCCCCGTAGTCGTTTGAAATAACCAAATGTCATTAACTTTTTATGGTCACTGGCCACAACGTCACTGCAAATCACTTCCTGTTAGGACCTAGCTTAACAGATATACTGAAATGGTTTTTGCTGGTTTATCTTAAATCCAAGGATTACACCAAGAAGCTAATACTAAAGCTGTTTCTTTATGTTTTTGATCTGATTCTGTCGTTTTGAGAAAAATGACTGCATCAATCATTCAAACAAATGCCTAAAATTATTCAGTTTTATGTGATTAGGTCGCTGTAAAGACAGCACCTTTTGTGTTTCAGAAACAAAGACAGATGGGGGTTATTTTAGCCTGCAAAACTGGCTAAGCATGTGTCCAAACCAGTGTTTCTTTGCATTTGTGACTGATGGTCACATCTGATTTTATTTTACCATGACAGTAACCTCTCGCTAACCTTTTTTACTCTAACAATGGCTGAATGAATCACTGATGTAATGTTATTTGTAATGGTTTAAACAAAAAAAAAGACCAGAAGCTTTCTGGTTTGCAGGAATATTCCTTTAGTGTGAATTTTCAGTGTGAGGAAGAACAAAAAACTACAGAAGTCCATGTTAGGTGGAAGGTGTTGCAGATTTGTTAAAGTAAATTTGAGGCTAAAACTATTTTTCAAGGTATAGAGAGAAATCATAGTTTGGGGTAAAATACACTCTTTCACTCCATTAAATACACATTAAAAGATAAACTCGGCTGCCTTTTCTCCCAGTTTAAAACATGAGATAGAACTGGGATTTTTCTGTTTTGGCCTCACTCTTTATAGGAATGGACTTTCTGGCCAGTTCTCCCCTTCAGCTCACTCTCTGTTTTCACCTTGAAAGCCTCTGACTTAAATCCAAGAGCTGCTGTAATGTAAGTTATTGCTTGGGGATTAAGTCATGGGATGACGGAAAGGCTTTCTGTTTTTCAGGATTCCCAGAGGAGACTAAATGTCTGTGTTGTTCCGTCTGTGCACTGTGGCCTGACAGATTAGTGATGGTGTCTACCACACGTGCATGTCAAATGTAAGAAAGCTCCGCTGGAAATCTGCGAAACATTCTGGGTCACTGAATCTGGTGACTGATGATCTGTGGCACAAATAGGAAGGACGCTATAGCTTGTTCAAAGGAGACTGAGTCAGCCAATTACAGACACTTGCCGAGTGTGTTTTATGCAGACTGTTAGTGTCTATTGTAGTCTTCCACGGAGAGCACTTAACCTAATGGCCTTTAGCTAATGCTCAACTATAAGTGAGATCATATGTAAACATGTCTGTGCTGAGTGCATTTTTGTGTGTGCATATTTAAGTGTTTGTGGGGTGCTGGTGGTCGGGGGTGGGGTGACACAGTGAGCAGCTAAATGTCATCATGGGTGAGAAGGAGAACAGCCTCGGATGATCTCCACAGCTTCCTTTTATCCTTTCCTTTTTTACTTTGAGGGATGGGAAAGTATATATTTTAGACATTCTCGGTGTTAACGCGCCAGCTATGCTGTCAACTACAGCCTCCTTGCTGCTGGGAAATTTTTTTCCCTATGCTAAATGGAGACGCATGCATTTTTAAAGCCACTCCCGCTCCTCGCTCTACTTCCTGTCTTCAGTATATCTCTGCCTCCTCGATTTATCTTTTTTGTCTCTGTCTAATTTCTTATTCTCTTCTGTGATTTTCCTCTTCGACCTGCCTCATTGTTCTTCTTCTTTGTCTTGCCCGTTTCCACTCTTCCTCCTCTCAGCATGAGGTCAGAGTCCCTCTGTCCATCCATTTAAATCACTGGGTTGATTTGGAGCTCGACTGACCTTCCTAAATACATGCACACGCTCACCAGCGGCAGCCAATGAAGTTTGGCTTCTCTAAGATGTTTACAGTAGCACATAGCCTCACTTGGATAGACACAAGGCCTGCCTGAGGCTCTAGACTGAGTAATAAAAATTCCAGCAAATGCTCATTAGAGCGAAATCAAGGTTCCCACGAACTACAAACTAGATGGGAATGTCTGGCTTTTTGTGGCAGCCTTTAAAGCCACACCTGAAATAAAGACATTTTAAAGACGTACTTTAACATTTGGGGAAATATGCTTATTTGCTTTTTGTCTTAGGTTTTGAATAGAAAATTGATGCCACTTTTACATGAAATAAAAATAGATCAGAAATCTGCTCTGCGTGGAGATTAAATAACATGAGAAGATAACTAGTCTGGTTCTGTCCTAAGGTAAAACTAATCTTGCTGCTAGCACTGCTAAGGCTAAATACATGACATAATATCATCAATTTTAAAGGTGCTGACATGCTGCAGGTCTAAAGTTCTGCATAAAAGCAAATGTATTTCCCTAAAGTGTACCTGCAGGTCTCATGTTGATGTATCTAATCAAATTATTATTGTTTGTTTAGGGCTGCTGTCAGCTCATCAGGAACCCAAAGACAACCCATGTGTTGTCTTTGCTGGAGCTGTTATGTCAGAGGATTTAGCTTGTGCTTTGCAGAGATATAAAGGACCATCCAAAGTCTTAAATCCCCTGTCGCTGAGGTTATTTTCAACTTTCTTATGTCTCTGTAAAATAATCCAACCAAGGTCAGACAGAGGCAATCCTCAATTGAATTCCATTGTTCCACCTGGTGTCTCATCTCAGTAAAGGGAAGATATGTCAAAAGTGTGCAAGATGGTGTAAAGATGGCAGTTTTGCTGAAAGTAAGCCCTTATAGCTACAGCCAGGAATGAAAACCGCTGGTAATATCAAGGCAAGAGTTTCTCATCCATTACACTGAAAAATGCATGCAGGTGTTGGTCAAACATGAAGGTTGAGAGCACCTAATCTTAAATTAAACCTCCAGCCCTGCCCTGCCCAGCATGGTTTCCCACTGCCTTTTTAGAGACTCAGCATTAGCTCTCAGGGGTAAGGAAACTCTTAAATGCTTTATGCAATCATGCGGCGCAGCAGTAAAAGAAACCTTGCGCGCTCTTCGCAGGCTTTCAGCTGGTATTAAATCATAAATTCAAACCTTTTTCATGCCACCAGAATGTTGTGTTATTCCGTTTCACTGTCCCCACTGACCTCTGCAGACTGCGAGAGGCATTCAAGGCGTTATTAGGTGTTGGAAAAGAGAACAAAAAAAGCTTCAAAGCAATGAAACATGAACACTAGGCAGATAGTTGGATGTAGTTATAGTTTATGTCCCTTAGAACTCATACAATATTTCACAGTGGTGCACACAAACTCCCACTTAGTCAAATGGATGCACTTTCAGTCATTTGATGAGACAGGGCATTGTATATGCTGTAATTACAGAGCACACTGTCTGTAGGCTTATGTTGCTGTTTTTTTAATTCATCTCTCACTGCTCATTCATCTTTTCTTCCCAGCCATATTTTCTAGGCCAAGCTAATATTCCACTCCAGTTGTCATGCCAACAGATTAGCGTGCTCTTGCGTGGTCTCAGCAGTATACTCTAGGAGTGTATGTGTGTGCACGTGATCTTCTGAGTGTGTGTGTATCTTCTCTGCAGGGTCTCTAAGCTCTGACATGCATTCAGAAACACAGAGCGATGAATATACTCAGCTGTGCGTTCACACACACTCTCACTCAGCATTTGATTAAAATCCTTCTGATTAACTGTTGTTTCAAACTTCACTTAGTGTTTTAAACAAATTTTCCTGAGCATACCAGCTTCATCTCTTTGTCCTGAAACAATGGAATAGGTAATAGTTGGACTAAAGGCATAGCCTGTATGTAAAAGATGGGCATAACTGACCACTATGATGTCACCTAATGGTTTGTGGACCTGCATTTTGAAACATCAAGTTAAATATTGTATCTGTTGCCATCTTATTTTTTACATAGCATTTTTTTTGGTAAAGTACTAATCAGCTAACACTAGCTAGATTTGTTAGTAAGGTGCATTCAAACCCAAAACCTGTTAATTATGGTGCAAAGTAAAATACAAATGAAATGTGCAGCTGCAACACAGATGATCTGTCAGTACAATTAAGCACATAGCAAGACATATTTATCAGGCAGTCAGATTAAAAACACCATAAACCCAGTCCAGAGGTCCAGATCACTAATTTGAATTAGCTGAGGTGAAGCCTAGCAGACAAGGGCTATGACACATATACCATGAACCCAGATATGTCTGAGAGCGAGAGCAGCATTTCAGCCACTGCATATGATTTACTAAATAAAAAAGGGAACTGCTAACATCCACCCACCCACCCATCCATCGATCTATTCATCCATCCATCCATCCATTCTTTTCCACTTAGGAACTGCTAACATGCTACTTTAGTAGCATGGAAGTGGTTTGGCTGCAGGTGGTCAGACCTCTTACAGTACTTTGCAAAATATATAAGAAAATTGTTCCACCACTTGAGGCAAAAACACACCATCAAGTATAGTCAAGCCATGAAGGAGGAGATGCTAGCAGCTGGTTAATTAAATGGCTCAACGAGGCATCACTGGAGCAAATGGTGGATGTAAAATACTTATGCGCTTACATATAGTTTGGCCACAGATATAATGCAAATCCAAACAGTGGTTAAGCAATTTTCTAAACAACTTTTAAACTAAAGTGTCAAGCAGTTATGTTGTAATTTCACTTAAATTTTCAAGGGGAAACACAATCTCTTTTTGTGCATGCATTTGGCTTTGTCATACTGCTGCTGGCACTTATTTGCAGTAGAGTCATGCTTCGAATTTGGTAGACTGTCATCAGTGACAGTAGCTCATTGGAAAAGAGGGATGGTAAATGTCTTTCAATTTGTGGTGATTGTGGTCTGCGAGCTGCAGTAACTGATTTTTCTTGATATAGTCATAAATATTATTGCAAATTTCCTTGAAATATCATAATATAATTTTGAGGCTATATTGGCCACCCATAAAGCAGACTGCATTGGCACCCACCTTACACAAAGCATACTAATTAAAAGGTTTAAAATTTAATACAATTCAAATAAAATAACAAAAAACAAAAACTGGCATGAAAGGGAAAATTGTTATCCAGATTAAGACTGTTTTGTGTACCAACCTATAAACTTGTTTAATTCTGTTGGAATCTTTGGCATTTTAACATGCGAGTGACTCGCATTTCAAACCAGCCTCAAGTGGCCATTTGAGGAACTGCAATTATTTGCATTTTATTCTATTTAACGTGTGTGTGTGTGTGTGTGTGTGTGTGTGTGTGTGTGTGTGTGTGTGTGTATGTGTGTGTGTGTGTGTCAGTGGTCTAAAACAGTGAAGATTTTGCTAAATTACTTTGTACAGTAGCCGGCAGAAACTGGGCCAGAAAGAGAGAAAGAGAGAATTTAAAACTCGCTGTCCTCAGAGATAAATTAAAATCTGCTGTTCTATTTTTGTTCTAATATGCAATGTCATATCCAGCAGTAATATGCATTACTGAGTCACATACTGCAGCTTTTCCATGAACCCTTGCTTAATAGCCAGTCTGTTTGTGAAGAGTCACAAGATGTTTTTCTTGCTAACCATGAAATTTACACAGTCTGAATTTCACACATAAAACTTGTTCTGGTTATTTTTAGATGTTCCCTTTGCAAGTTGAGCCCTTTGGTTTGTTTTATATCTGTTTGTATTAGAGCGGCAGGCTGTTTGAAAGTCTGCTGTCAGCTCAGGCGCATGTTTCCCTCTTCTGAGTCTTCTGTTTTACTCTCACTGCTTCACTTTTCTTCCAGCCCCCACCACCACCACCGCCACCTCCACCTCCACCACCACCAAACCCTCAAATACGCAGGCAAGCAAGCTGCTTATGTAAGCGGCATGCAAACTGGCTCGACAGTTTACTTTTCTCTATCCCATTTTTCATAGATATGTACAAAAACATTCTTCCACAGATAAACGTGAAATGATTTATACCATGGGGCGGAACACACACTCACATACACACATACGGAAACAAACGAAAGTATTCTTTTAAATTTAGAAAGAGGCAAAATAAAATTTAACCTGCTGGCACTTTGAAGCTGAAGGACCTATACCACAGACTTCACCATTTCCTAACATCACATCTGGTATAACTGATCTTTTAACACATGATACACATGTCTGCAGTGACATGTTGATTATAACTGACTCAGTGAGTTAAAATTTTATAATTCAAGCCAAATTTTAAAATATCACTACATTTAGTCATATAATGATCTCGAGGCTCTGTTGTGGTTTGCAGCTGCATTTCAGCCAGTGATGTTGGAGGTCTTGTAAAAATTGATGGGATTATGAACACAGAAAAGTGCCATCAGACTTTGAGCCACCATGCAATACCATCTGAAAAGCATCTGATTGGCAACAGCCTCATTTACACTGCCAATGCAGTAAAAAGCATACCTGATAGAAAACCCACAATGAAAAAATATCAGTCATGAATTGGCTTCCCCAGAGCCCAGACCTCAACATTGTTGAAGCAGTGTGGGATCATCTTCACAGAGAACAAAAGGCGGCCAGAGAAGAGCTTTGAATGTCCTTCTAGAAGCCTTGAGAACTATTCCTGAAGGCTATATAAAGAAATGACAAGAAAGCTGCCTCAGAGATTTCAGGCTGTGCTGAAGAATGAAGGCGGTCGTACCAGACTTTCAAACTCGTTAGAAGTGTACAAAGTCTGTTTTTGTCTTATATGTTGTATTTTAGTGTGTTTGCACATGGCTCAATAAATTGCTGCAACTATTTCCAATTTATCAAAATATAAAGAAATGAGGGGTAAATCAAGACTTGTGCATAGTAGTGTATATTAGTTGGCGCATTAGCCAATGCTAGCACTCAGCTAATCTTAATTCCCTTTTAAATTAGAAAAACAACTAAAGAATTTAAATTTACTTAACTTGGTTGGTGTTATTGTAATCATATTGTAACATAATTTCTAGTTCAAGTTCTCTTTAAAAACTTGAGTGTTGATGCCGTTTGCTGAAATCTGCAGAAATCCTTTTGCAGATTTTTTTTTTCACACACAGAAAATAATGCATGTCAAACCTTTTTGATCATTATAAAAAAAGTTTCAGGAGAAAATGCTTGTGCTCTTTTTTTCTTTTTTGCAGCGTAGACATGTACTGGCATCCAGTACAGCAGACTCTAGTTTCACAAAAACTGCAGCAGCAGCAACTGGGACAGACTCTTCGAGCCAGTGATTGTGCAAATCTTCCCTGTAAACGAGTATTTGACAGATACTCAGATAGGTGCAGAAAGTAATGTAAGTTAACCAAAGTGGCTCCTCGTTACGCCAACTGGCCCCAGTGGTTGGATTGCAGTAGAACACAGTTTATCCTATTTTCTATGAAAGCTGAGCTTTAGTTCAGGCTCGCTTTGCCCTGACACGCTTATAAATCTTTAAGCTGTCAGCTGTTCTTCTCTCTGCTTTATGCAGCTTTGATGTTTCATGCAGTCGATGCTCACATGTGCAGAAATACACACACAGACTTGTTTGCACTCCACAAGAACTTCCATTGTGCACCATTTTTTTGGCCACTTTGCAGGCAGAGGATTCTGCATCATTCTCCTGTCTAGGAGAACAGAGAGCATTTTGTAAAGGAGTGAGACAAAAAAGACAAACAATTTGTGGTGGCAATTGTTCTGCCAGCTAACTCTCGGGATTTGGCTGTTCCCTCGAAGCAGCTGCCTGCAAGACAAAAAGACACTTTCTGTAAGCTGCCTTTCTCCTCTTTCACTGCTACTTAACCACAAATAGAAAAAACAACAACAAAACTTTAGTACCTTAATTTATACAGTAATTTAGTATAATAAATTAACCAGTAAGGCAGTGGGAGAAATGGAGAAGAGTCACCAGAGCAGCAGACAGGAATATTAGCCAGGAATGTTGGAAGGAGCTAAACCGTAGTCTAGAAATAATGGAGCTGCTTGCTCGCCTGTTTTTCTTAAGGTTGCTGCTGCAGTGTGGAAGGGTTGTACAGCGGCTACAGGAAAATGTTTTTGCATATGAGACTCAACATATCACAGAGGAGAATCAATATTTTGACTGTAGATGAATGAGTTTGTGTGAGAGCCTATTTCTCCACCTGGGATGTACGGTAACCCTTACCTTTAAACATCACACACACACACACACACACACAATCATTTTTTTTAAAGGACAAGATGACTTATATTAGATATTAAAGTCATCTTCTCTGATCACTAAGCACAGTCAATTACAGTATGTTTATAGGCCCTTTCACTGCTTAAAAAAAGATTGCATCAAGTTGTGTTTTTAGTGTTTTTGCCCTATTTAAGCATTATTTATATACTGTTAAACAGCACTCTGTCTGTGTGAGTGGTGACGTGTCATTGGGATGTTTATTATGTACGTATTAACCTCTGGGTCTGCTTCAGCAGCATCACTGGTTAAGCTAATCCATCAAATCAGTTTAGGACAGTCACTACTGCTTGCCAGAACATTTCCATTCAGGGGCAATACTGTCACCCAGTTTATTTGATTGTGTTCTGTAGCCATCTTTATCAAACCTCAAAGAATTACAAGCAAAAAAAAGTGCAAAAAAAAAAATCTTATGAGCAAGAGGAGTGAAGAGAGTTTAGTACCACAGTTTGGCACCAATTCAAATCAGTCTCTTTAGGTTAGGCTTCAGGGTTTGTTATTTGATCCTAGTTCAGTAACTTGGAGACAAACAAACAACAACAAAAAGGCAATTTTATGACTGAGTTTTCCTGTCTTTCTTTATGGTTAACAGCATGTTGAAAATGTATACCATGCTACAATCATTCTTGTTGCCTTTGAATGACTGCTTGGCATAGAGGAACCAGGTCCACAACCACAGTTGGCATCATCATTGCCACTTTGGTGTGTCAATAAAACAGCGATAAGATGGAGCCAGTCAGCTGTAAGTTTGTGATTGTATTGGGTCATGTTGGCAAGTACGTGCAATCTGTGATAATAGTTCTGTAATAAACTGGTGAATGTTGCAAATCTATTTCCATCAACATACACAGAAATTAGCATTAACCACTGAAAATCAGAGTCGAGCCAGAACCTCAAAGATTTGAAACTGAAATTCCTCCACAAGCATTAATGTAGTTGCTGCTGATGGCATCTTCACTGCAGAATGACAAAGGCACTCATCAACCTCACTTTTGCACAGGATTATAACTGGGGGTTAAAGTACTGGTCAGTGTGGGGAAATGACTTACTTAGAAATAAGTCACATAATAGGTGTTACGAAAGAACATCATCAGCTTAAATTCAAATCGATGGCATCTTGTAGAAGCAGGTCCTGTTACTCATCAGCCATATTAGATAAACACATCTAATCACTTACATCGCAATTTTTTTGAAGCATCATCAAATTGAATGTTTTCAAAAACATTTCAGAATATGAAATATCAAGATAAGTCACTTCACAGTGTTTTGCATTATCCTATTTCTATTACTCATTCATTTTAATCTCTGGATATAACCAGAATACAACCAGTTGAGTGGAATCCCATATTGCATGTCGCAGACTCAGATTGTTTGCAGCAGGTTGGAAACAGGTTGCCTCCCACCAGGCGTTATGTGCAATCGCATTGTGATCAAAAGTGGTCACCCAGCGCTTCAGGATGTTGCATGTTTGATCAATGGGTGTCAGTCCCCCTAACTAATTGGAAATTCACTGCAATCACTAGGCAACCATCAACTTTGCCATTCTATTTTTACTCTAGTGTAACTGAGGCATCATTTTAAAGATCAGTATTCACTGATCTGCATTCTGTCTTTTTGTCACATTTTACTTTGTCAAATTTTATCACTGTCAACTCAAATTTGCACTTCTTGGAATATTAAAAGTTTGACATGATTATTGTTTTGCTCATTGGTCATCTGTCTAAAATGCACAACCCTGACCTGAATAAAGAAGTCAATCTAATCATCTTTGCACAGATATGAGAAGAACTTACAAGTATGGTCTGCAGGTTTGCAGGTCAACCTGAATTTAAAAACTGGAGCAAAGATCTTCTGCTCATTTTCTCACTTGGAAAAAAAATTTTTTTTTTTGAGTGTTTGAGCCACTTTGAATTTTTAGCTTCTCTGCAGTCTTCATATGCCCATAGAGGAGTTTAGATATGAATCTGTACTGTGCACACACACGCACACACACACACAAATTTGCATACAGCTACAGCTATTTTAGGCGGATTCTTCTTTGTTGTTAACGCACCGCTGCCTTGAGCAGCAAGGCCCCAGAAAGTGGAGCAACACAATAGCTTTGATGTTGTGATGTCTGCAGGGTGTTGTACTGTAAGAGATGCAGTCAGCCTGCTTTACTGATAGAGACAGAGACATATATATGACTCTCTGACAACACAGATTATTACACAGATTGAAGACAAAACTTGAACTGACACATGCAAATGCTCAGAGCTAAACGCACTGATGGCAGTTCACACAGGGAAAGTGGCCCAAAAGTTAAAGACACAGTGGACTGACAGTAATACTATAGATAGACTGTGTTGTTAGCAACAACTATATGTTGTTTCTCACTAAGTGACTCACTCCTTGGGTTGCTGACTCATAGCAAAGAAAATTAATTCCAATGGTAAAACAGTTCTAATGAAATCCTAAATACATACATTATTCGTCTCAGAAAGAGAACCAGCTCACACAGCAGTGATTCAATCCCTGCTCTTATGCAAAATGCCATTACCAAGCAGTTATTGTGCTAAATTTAAAATCCACCTCCATCTGGTTTGGCAATTCATCAGCAAGAGAAGATCAAAGTGCTAATTATGTTTCACGCTTCAGATTTTATTTTATTTTTTTATGTGTATAACACCTAAAATATTTCCCTCTCCTCCACATGTGTTTTTTGATACCCGTGTTTCCTCTCGTCTGTCAGCTTGTGGTGCTGCTGTTCATCTTGGATCAGACGAGTCATGCTAGAAGAGTAACTCTAGCACGCTGCGACTTTGCAGGTCAGAGTTTACAATTGTGACGGGACCAGGTGTGAGACACTTGAAGTGTCCGCATCAGGTGATGGGAGGCCACTGAAAAGTGCTCATGAGCGCCAGTCACTCGGGCTGGTCTTCAGGATGCACATACATTTGTGTGCGTGTGAGAGAGGCGGGGTGAGAAAAGCCAAGGACCAAAGCGAAAGACTTTGGACTGAAGAAGCATCTCATTAACCCTTACCTGACCTGAGACCCTGAGGAAAACCGCTTAATGGGCATGTTCTCTGTATGTGTGCATTTTCAAGAGAAGAAAATGAAAAGAAGGCATACGCGGATGTATGTGAGGCATAATTAGTCCTCACCCCTACAAACATTCAGCAGCATGAATGAATAATTCATGTGTTTATCATTACAGACCCTCATTAATCTGACCTTAGACACTCAAACTGACTTATTAACTCAATATGTTTGATGCCGAAAAGTTCACGTAAAAGCTAATTTTACAGTTTCTATGATGTAATTTTATGTTAGAGTCATTTAGACTACAAATCAGGCTGTGCTGGACGAGTGGAAGAGCACCCCACGTGCACCTCGGAGTCGAGGTGCACGTGGGGTTTACATCATTTAGCTTTCTTTCTTTCAAAGAGCTGGACTCTTTGCACCAGAGTCACCGTGCATTATTGCTGCATGCCATCGCTGTCAGTGTTTATGTTGCATTCTGTTGCCTATGGGTGCAGTAATCATTTTCAAGGTTATGTTGCTCAAAGTCACTGAGGAATGAAATCATTTTTGACCCTTGCCTGTTTATAACTTCAGCTTCAGAGTCCAGCCAGAGCTCTTATAATGGTAAAGAAAAAAAAACATCTTTACATCTAGAGGCAGGACTGTAAGGAGCGAGCACCCTTTGCACATGTATATAATCCCCATGCACCAATCATTCTGCTTTGTGATTGGACTATTTCTATGGAAGTGACAGAAGGAGAGGTTTCCCAAGCAGCTCTCTGAGATTTTCCTGTCAGATTGAATTTGCCGTAACTCTGACTGGTTGCATACAGACCCAGGACGATGGCCTTTAAAGTGCACACGTGTGCTTGAGTGTGTGTGTTGTCAATGTAGAATCAGAAGCATTATTTATTTATTCATGACATTCCTGCATTTGTGCGCATGTGCAGGTGTGCGTGTGTGTGTGTGTGTGCGTCAGTCAGGAAAAGCCTGTTTTCTTCTTGCTTCACTCATCCCTCACCCACTCATTCCTGTCTCTTCCGTTTTTCTGCTCAAGCCTCTTTTAGTGCAAGAACCTCATTTATTCATGCTTCTGGGCCCTTGATGCCATTTTCAGCTGGCAGCCAAGCACTCCTTTTTAAAAATTAACAAAGTTGACGAGTTAACCAAAATAAATTAAACACATCATTGTGTTGCTGGTCCCGGTGCTGACTTCAAGCATCTAATGCAAGATAGCATTGGTGTGGATAGCAAGCTATAACCTGAGAGGGTGTTATTAATGCCTCCAGCTTGAAATATAGGCAGCAGGGCAGCGTGTGAATCGTCTTTGTTATATTTTTTGATTAGATTCTAGCTCTACAACTTTTAGCTGCTTCCCACTGCTTCTTGTTCACTTTGAAGTAAAAGAGAAGTAAAGCTGGTATTTCTTCCTTTACTCCACTGTTGCCCTGGTGCTTTTATTTTCGCAGATACTTTTCTCTTTAATGGATCAAAGTGTTGCTCTTTGATGCTATTTTTTTTTTCAAGTCAGGCACATTATCTTGCACTGAGCATTCCTTATCCTTTAAGTGAGGGATGCCACTGCGGTGGCTGGTGTCTCCAAAAAAACTTGCTGCTTCACACTATTTGGCAACTTTCTTCCATTCAAGAAGGAATTAAAGGTTCTGGATGGTCTAATGACAGGCTGTCATCTTTGGAATTTTTTTTTTTTTAAAGACAAAGACTAAAATGGGAAATATAAACACAGATCTAGAGTTGTCAGTTTGTCTTGTATTGCAGTAATATTTTATCAATTACAACATAATTGCAGTGGATTCAATCACGCTTTGAGGTACTTCATATTGTAAGGTAAAGACTCTACAATAATACAGAGAAAACCCCAACAATCAGATAATCCCCTATGAACAAGCACTTGGCAACAGTGGGAAGGAAAAACTCCCTTTTAACAGGAAGAAACCTCCGGCAGACCCAAGCTCAGGGAGGGGCAGTCATCGACTGGTTGGAGTTGAGAGGAGGGAAACGGGATAAAAGAGGAGCTGTGGAAGAGAGCCAGAGATCAATAATAACTAATGATTAAATACAGAGTGGGGTATAAACACAGTGAAAAGAGGTGCGTGAAGAAGAAACGTCATGGGAATGCGTTATGGGAAACTCCCAGCAGCCTAGTCCTATTGCAGCATAACTAAGGGAGGGTTCAGGGTCACCTGATCCAGTCCTAACTATAAGCTTGGTCATAAGGGAAAGTTTTAAGCCTAATCTTAAAAATTGAGCGGGTGTCTGTCTCGAATCCAAACTGGGAGGTGGTTTGGAAAGCTGAAGACTCTGCCTGAGATAATCTATCTTCTTGCTTAATACATCCAAAGATGCCACAAGTGCAGTCGCTCTCATAGAGCAACTGCAGCCTGGAGCTGATATAGTCAGATGATGCCCAACCTTCACTGGGTGTTTTGACCCTTAACTGTGACACCCTCCATGGTGGGTCCATAGTGGTGGCCAAGGCTTCCAGCCCTCCTCCTCCCTTTTACACTTTTATACTTCTTAGCCTGCTGATTGACTATGTGAGGCCTCAACATTATCTGGACAATAGGCAGGAAATTCATCTTCCTCCCCAGGTCTACTCTCATCTTCCACCTTTGTGCCTTCTTATCTATTATCAACAAAGCAAATAAGCTGAATATCAAACTATTCTTTTTTTATAATATCACTTCAATTTTTTCTCAACCACCATGTATGATAAACTCCTATCTGTACAATATGCTGCATCCACACACTCTGAAAGCCAAGACTTTTCCCTCTTTTCTGCACTGCTCCTCTTCTCTGACGCAGCTCTTTCACAGGGCCTTAAGGCCTGATCCACTAATTTTAGCTTGGCGAGGAGGCAAAGACACAGATGGGACTCTTCTTGTTAATCTCATTTGCAAGTCTAAATTGTTTCTGTTTCTCTCCTGTGTTTTTCCGTTTATTCCTTTTACTGGCACCTCGATCCCCCCCCCCCCCATATTTTACAGATATTAAGCGCACGCGTTTTTCTGTAGGACACATTGTACATCACTAAAGAAAAGAGGAGGAAAAGAGGGAAAGAGTGAAGACCAAGGAGAGCAAACCCAAACTAACACACACACACTACAGATGTGCCTCATTAAGAACTTCAGCAGATGCTGGACAGGCACTTGATTACGTTTGGATTAGACTGTTAGTGAAACACAGGATTAGGAGTTGTTGTCTTGTTCGCTATAATTATCTCACTTAAATCCTCTGACAAATACATGATTTTGCAGTCAGCTAAAGGAAAGTTTGACCTTAGACACTTTCAAAATTGCTTTAGAATTACTTCTTCATGTGCTGACAATATTTTGACCCTCCTGTCCTGAGTGTTTTACATGATAAAGACTCAGCAGCTGTCTAAGCCATTGGTTCCCTTCTTTTTGAGTCATGACTAATGTAATGTAAAGTCTCTTGAATTTGTCTCCTTAGGACCACCCCTTTGGCCAAAAACTGATGGATTTGATTCATATTATTATGGCAGAAATATTTTTTATTGTGGTTGTGCATAGTGCTTTCCTTTGCTGACTCTAGAGCTAAACTCTAAAGCTGATATGGACACATTTTGATATATTTAATGCAGCGTCATCATCAAGCTTGTACTGAGTTCCTCACTGGGAAAACTTATTGTGTTGCATGTCAAAGCAAATAATCACATAATGTGAAAAATATGCCCCAGAAGAGGCAGGAATGTATTTATTATATTGCTCAAAAACTTGTTTCATGGGTGTATCCATAAAATTTATTAGTGTGTCTAGCCCAACAGAGTTTTGATGACTGAGTGCCAGTTTTTTTTTTTTACTGGTTTCTGGTATCTAGAACAAAATGGTTATGATTGAAAAGAAATGCTCACTTGGTGAACTGTGGATGAATTGAATGCTTACAGAGTCCACAGAACACTACCAAGGCTCACCACTGGCTCGAGGGTCTAAGTTATTTCTTTCTATACCTACAAGTTTTCATCTAAGCCCAGTCACAAGCTAAAGTAATGAAACCACAAACTGGCTTAGAGAAAGAACAGGAAAGAGTGAATAAACTCTCCACTGTCTGCATATGACCAACTCAACCTCTCTTTTTTCTTTGTTTCTGTGTCTCTCCCAGCGAGCAGAGTATCTGCCAGGCGCGGGCCTCTGTCATGGTCTACGATGACACCAGTAAGAAGTGGGTGCCCATCAAGCCTGGACAGCAGGGATTCAGTCGCATCAACATCTACCACAATACTGCCAACAACACCTTCAGAGTAGTTGGAGTCAAACTGCAGGACCAGCAGGTAACAAGTGCTGATATGGAGAAAAACTTAAATCACAAGGGAGTGAGAGTTCATTGTGCCCTGGGAGGATTGGAACACACACAAAATATTCAGCCGCAGTTTTTTAGGAAATACTGAATGAGAGCTATGATAATGATAATGATGCAGGTGCGCTGGAGAGTCAATGAAGCCTTAAACATTTTCCCAGTCAAAGTCTGTGTTTGTGTGTGTGTGTGTGTGTGTGTGTGTGCTTGAAACCTTGTGAAATCTTAAAGCCCATCCACCTCCGCTGTGACTTCTGAGTAAAATCTTCTTCACCGTCTGTCAGCCTCTCCAAAGGGAACAGCTCATTAGCACTCAGCTCTTTTACACTGCTGTAGATGTGTTTGGCAATAAGACATGGAACACATGTAAACAGCGGGGCTATCAAACACAGCAGTAATCAAAAACTGACAACTACAAAGATGTCTGAAATTGGCAGAAAACCTGCAAAGATTCAGGAAATTAAAATGGAGATTTAATAGCCTGCAGTGTGGCTTTTTTTGTTGTTGTTTTTCTTTTTTTTGATGGTGGAGTCTGCACTTCAATTCAATTTTATTTATATAGCGCCAAATTGCAAAAAACAGTCACCTCAAGGTGCTTTATATTGTAAGACCCTGCAATAATTACACAGAAAACCCAACAGTCAAAATGACCCCATGTGAACAAGCCCTTGGTGACAGTGGGAAGGAAAAACTCCCTTTTCACAGGAAGAAACCTCAGGCAGAACCAAGCTCAGGGAGGGGCAGTCATCTGCTGTGACTGTGGGTGAGGGGAGTGAGACAGGACAAAAGATACACTGTGGAAGAGAGACAGAGATTAATAATAACTAATGATTAAATGTAGAGTGGTGTATAAACACAGAGAGAGTGAAAAGAGGTGAGTGAAGAAGAAACACTCAGTGTATCATGGGACCCCCCCCTCCACAGCAGCCTAGGACTTTTGCAGCATAACTAATGGATGGTTCAAGGTCACCTTATCCAGCCCTAACTATAAGCTTTATCAAAAAGGAAAGTTTTTTGAGTCTAATCTTAAAAATAGAGAGGGTTTCTGCCTCCTGAATCCAAACTGGGAGCTGGTTCCATAGAAGAGGGACCTGGGCTCTGCCTCCCATTCTACTCTTAAGTACCCTAGGAACCACAAGTAAGCCAGCAGTCTGAGAGCAAAGTGCTCGATTGGGATGATACGGTACTATGAGGTCTTTGGGGCCTGATTATTTAAGACCTTGTATGTGAGAAGAATTTTAAATACTATTCTTGATTTAACAGGGAGTCAATGAAGAGAAGCCAAAATGGGAGAAATATGCTCTCTCTTTCTAGTCCCTGTCAGTACTCTAGCCGCAGCATTTTGGATCAGCTGAAGGCTTTTCAGGGACCTGATAATAATGAATTGCAATAGTGCAGCCTACAAATAATAAATGCATGAAGTATTTTTTCAACATCACTCTGAGACAAGATGTTTCTAATTTTAGAAATATTGTGCAAATGCAAGAAAGAAGTCCTACAAATGTATTTAATATGTGCACTGAAGGACATATCCTGGTCAAAAATGATTCCAAGATCCTTCACAGTGTTACATCTGCTAGATGTTTTATATCTACTTTTCTGCCTTGTTGTTTGTTTTATTATTTATTTATTCATATATTTGTTTATTTGTGACTTCTGCTGTGTTTGTGTTCCTATTTTATTGGTGAAAGGTGCTACTGGAACTTTAATTTCCTTGACAGAATCTTCCTAAAGAGATTAATAAAGTTTAATCTAATCTTCAGGCCAAGGTAATGCCATCCATCCAAGTAACTCGTTAGACACCCTGTTTCTAAGGTTTGTGGGGCCAAGTACAATAACTTCAGTTTTATCTGAATTTAGAAGCAGGAAATTAGAGGTCACCCAGGCCTTTATGTCTTTAAGACATTCCTGCAGTTTAACTAATTGATGTGTATCATCTGGCTTCATCGATATGATGGACGGTATTTTTTTCAAAACTGTGTTTCTTGTAAATTACAGCTCATGATGCAAGCAACATAAAAGTGAGAAATACTAAGATTATCACAAGTTGTACTGCTCATAAACACCGTCACAAAAATGTTTTATCTTTACAGCGGGACTCGTAACAAAACACAGCTCATTCAAAATCCACAAATCCTTTCAAACACATAGCAATCTATTCTCTGGCAATTAAAAGTCTTCATCTGCCAGTAAAACCATAAGAGTTACAGTTGTTTTGTATTTATATGCGCACGCTGCCATCTGTGGATGTATATCGTCTTTCAGATCAAAAAAAGAAAAATGTGCTTGAAAAAGGAAATGCACAGTAAAAACAAAATGTGTTTACAGTGTTTTCTTTAGTGATGTACAGCTCCACCTTTCACGTATTCTCCTCCTCCATGTCTCTCAAAGGTGGTCATCAACTACTCAATAGTGAAGGGCCTCAAGTACAACCAGGCCACCCCAACCTTCCACCAGTGGAGGGACGCCAGGCAGGTCTATGGCCTTAACTTCGCCAGCAAGGAGGAGGCCACCACCTTCTCCAATGCTATGCTTTTTGCCCTCAATGTCCTTAGTGCTCAGGATGGAGGTGTGTTTTCCCACAGTGCAACACACACATACACACACACACTTCCTAGAGAAATAATTATAATGTGTGTTAGGGACTATTGCTTATCTTAAAATAAGAAATAGATAAAATACTGAGGCAGGTGAGATTTACTGAATCCTAAAAGTAAAAAAGGGAGACCTCAGAGATGATAACCACACACTTGCATTGTTGATGTTAGTACGGTGCAGATCAGTATCCAGTAAAATGCAGTAAAATACAGAGTGTAGCCCAGAGCAATGGGCTCCTCAACTGCTGAAAACTACTAATAGCCGGTAGGGGTGGGTGATCTACAGCCAAATGATATTTGAAGAAAATCTATATAGATTTTTAAAAATGTTTTATTGATGCATGCAGCATTTATAAAGTAAATATAGGGCATTTTCCATCCTTCTTTTCCAATATGCTGTCATTGATAACACCCTTCTTAATTTGTAGTGTGAATCTATTGGAATAAGGTGCTAAATATAAGCACAAAAGTAGCCTAGGTAGAGTTTTCCATGGAAAGTTTAAGCAAATTTGTAACATGATTCCTTAACACTTCACCAATGATAATAAGTTAACCTCGAAACTTCAGAAGCCTGCACTATTGTCTGAATGTCTGCTCAAATCTCTGCTTTTCTACTGTACCATTTAACTGCATCAGTAATTTACTTTCACTGTTTCCTCTTCCTGTCGTGTGGAGTCCTCTGCTTTTATTTGGGTTGCACATCATCAGTTGCTAGTATCTCCTCCTTCATAGCCTGGTTGCACTTGATGTGTTTTTGCCTCAGGTGGTGAGTACGTTAAGCAGGAACAAAGTTCCTTGCATATTTTGCAAAGTACTGTGCTTCATTGGTGGGTGTTGAAGGTACTAAATTTTCATTGGAGGCTGGCACGTGTGGTGTATTTGACGGGGCATTTTTACTTCAACAAAACAAGTATATTGTGCCCATAATTCCTTCCCATGTCTTCTATGGGGCAATAGAGACTCTTATATTATCATAACAATCTGTCATGAAATTACTTCTCTCAGGGTGTAGCCATAAGACTGCTTAATCTATTATAGATCAAAGACAGAGCTATTTGACATGAAGACAGACACAAATGTAATTACTTCATTTTAAAACTGCATCGCATTGTGATTCCTGCCCTATCTTCCTGGGACGCATCAGTGGAAACAGAGCTGTCGTCAGTGTTATTGGTTCCATCTGTGTTTTTCCTGCTGTAAGCCAAAACGTCTGCTGTGAAAAAGTTCTATTTAAAGACTTCAGCAGTGAGCATACATACAAGACAGACAATTTCATCCTCTTGAGTTCTGTGTATATGTGTTTGTGAAAGAGAGACAGGAAAATGTAAACTGGGAGCGACTGAGAAGCAGAGTGACTGTCACAGCTTGCCAGTTATTACTCCAGCAGCAGCAGCAGTGTGTCTCCCCCTGCAGTCCCCTCCAGCCTCTTAATTAGAGTGAGTCATTGAGAAGATCTCCCTCGGGCCCCGTGCTAGAGAGCAGATCTTTTCATCTGCCTAATAACATGGGATGGGGAACAAAGAGGCTCGAGTGACAGCAGCCAAACACAAGTGCACAAACATGCCAGGGAAGGATGCGCACATCTGACAGATAGAGAGACTGATAGCATCTCAGTGCGACCGGCTCGCTATGATATAGCAGTGACACGTGCTGCATGGAGAGGCGCAGTCTGTGTGCAGTACAGCACACGACACTGCAGAAAATACACACATACCGACTTTTTAGTTTACACACATGTATGCGATCAAGGGTGAGAAAGAGGAAATGAGTTCATGTTGATGTGTTGGATCCTATTTTTATTTCTCTACATGGCAGAGAACCTGATTTCTGCATATCCATGTTCTCCAGCTGATTACATAAGACTCCTTCACACTCTGTGAAGCTAAAATCAGAACATGGGTGTTTAATGCTGTCTGAACAGCTTGTGCCAACACCCTCTAGTGGTGAGGCAGTCAAAACTTGACCTTTAGTGCTCAAAGTTGCTTCCACTTTGAGCTAGAGAGGAAATATTGCATTTTTTGATAGACATAACTGAGGAGGAGATCAAAAGAAATGTATGAAAGAGCAGTTTGATGATTTCCTGGCCTATTTTCTTTTACAGGTGACAGAAAGATGCAACCTGTCACCTGTAAAAGGCCTACTTCAGTATGTTGAAGTGGGCCCCAAGTTGTGTTTTTTATCTGTAATGAACATAAAGTATTTATTTCCTTAGATCTCTTTAATTATATTTTACAGATATTTTTAATGATTTGTGAACTACTCAAAGAAGCTGTTTATTTAGCTTTTTATATTTATATATTTAGCTGTTGACACAAAACCTCACCACAGGGTCCCACCTTGTCATGTGACACTCAGACACCAGCTGACAAAAGAATAAACTTTAGCTACTTTGAATCCTGGTCAGCTTCCCCCCGCACAGTGCAAACACATCTACTTTTTATAGTGATGCATTTTAATACGGCAGCTCACTGAGCAGCCCCCGTGCGCGATCCTCAATGTAAACCTGGGACGCACGTGGATAATATTTGTGTGGCTAAGTAGCATTAGGCTGTGTAGCCTAGAGACAAAGTCAACCTTTTGAAACATTAAGCAGATATTCTCGCTGCGCTGCTGCCGCTCGTGGTGTTGGTTTCAGGAAGATGACAAATGATACTGTTGCTGAGGTAGGATAGGAGGAGGAGGGTAGGACAGCAATACGTAACTGAACGAAGTAAGGGCTACAAA